>PVIU01015340.1:0-48747 GCA_004026605.1 Ondatra zibethicus | reverse complement strand
CCTTACCCAAAATAGAATGACCTACAAAGTATTAATCCAGTGGTGGCTACTAAGACACAGAAAAAATACCGATGTAGCCTGTGCATATTGCAGAAAAATTCCAGAAGGGTTACATATTGCATATAACGTAGAGCAACTTGTGGTGGGCCACTGGATTGGGGCCACCCTGTCTGTGGACCCTGAGTTCCTGCCCTCCATGACTTTTTAATGACAGCTCATTTGTAGCTCCATAGAGAGTCCTTGGGGTAATTATCAATGTCCATCTTCAAAACTCATTTCAGACTCGGACTGGAGAGATGGCTCAACAGTTAGGAGCACCAGCAATTCTTCCAGAGGACCTGGGTTCAATTCCCAGCACTCACATGACAGTTCATAACTGCCTATCCAGTTTCAGGGGATCTGACACCTTCACAAAGACATACATGCAGGCAAAACATGAGTGCACATGAAGTAAAAATAAAGAATCATTTCTGACTCACAGGAAAGCTGCAGAAATTGTATAAAAATTCTAATTTGCCTTTTCCCCACACTCTTCAAAAGTTAAGTTTGCCAATTTCCCTTTTCTTTTTCTCTCTGTCTCTGTGTATATATGTGTTCATGTATGCGTGAATTCCTTGAGGGTATTTGGAGTCATGAGGACCCCTTCCCTCCAACACAGATCTGTGAAGAAACAAGGCCATTCTCTCACACAGTCCACTCTAATTGTGAAGACCAGGAAATTAATACTGCTGCAACACTGTTAGTGCCTAATCTCCGACATCTATCCTTCTTCAGCTGTCTCACTACTTTCCTTTTATGGCAAAACAAAATGCAAGACACAGAAAACCCCCAACGCAAAATCAACAAAGAAACAAACAAAGCACCCCCCCCCCCGGGTTTCCTGGCTCAAGATGACATGGTTGCATCTTATTATCACTTCTCTCTAGTTGACTTTAGTCTGGAACAGTTGCTCTGTTTTGCATTGAAATTCTTTAAAAAATTATTATATTTATCTATTGGTGTGGGGGGAAGGGGGTGGGCACATGCATATCATGGCACATGTGTAGAGGTCAGAGGATAGCCAGCAGAAGTCAGTTCTTGTCACTTGATGTCACTGTGCTGCATACTCTTGGGCTAGGTGCCCCTTAAGCTTCTAGCAGATTCTTCTGTCTGCCTCTCTTCTCCCAAGAGTGCTGGTATTACAGATTCATAGGTTGTATCAGGACTTTTTATATCGGTCCAGGGAGATCAAGCTCAGGACATTACCCACTGAGCCATCTTCCTACTGAGCCATCAGTGGAGGCCCCCCCCTTCATTGTTTTGAGGGTTTTGGTTCCTAGCCGGTAACGACCAATATAGGGCTGATAGAATGGCACCGCCACCTTTTCTAATTTTAATACTTCACAGCACTGTTATTGAGAAGAGGTTTGGATGGGGGACTTCCAGAACCTTCTGCACAGACTCCTTTAAACTCCCACCCTTCACGCTTTTTCTTCCTAAAGCAGAGGTCAGGAACTTTAGCCCAGTACCAGCTAGTACCAGCTAGCAGATGGTCTAGGTCTCCAAGCGACACCCTTTTTGTGAGAAGTGAGCTGAAAATGTTAGTCCCCTAGAAGCATTTCCTGCACCCCCCACCTCTCCAGACTCCCCACAGGGCTGGTACATGATGTGTTAAAATCACATGAAATCATGAGTTCACTGAGGAAAGAGGTTAAATTGCAGTGAACAAAACCTCCTCACTGGGGTTTGCTGGATTGGTTTGCTGATTCCCCCCCATCCTCCCCACTCTCTCCAGAATCAGTATTTGCTTTCCTTTGAAGCTGTCCGCCTGATGGGCTGCAGCATTGCAAACATAATTTAATATCCAAGATGGCCGGCATTGTCACCTGAGTGTGTGCCATTGTTACTGCTGTGGGAAGGAGCACCTTGACATTTCTGGTTGTGATTTCAAGTGCCCTCGTGTGATAGTACTAGTTCTCACTCCCCAGAGCATATAGACACTCAGGGAGAAGAGAGAGAATAAAAAGAAGGCAATATGAAGACGGCTGACTTAGCAAACAGGAGGGTCCCATTTGGATAAGCCACTTGTGTGTTAACGGCCAGACTCTGTGTATGGCTGTTTAATAAAAGACCCCAGTGCCATACTATCTACTATCAACCAAGTCCTGAAGTTGTCTAAAATGAATACTGTTGTAGTCATACTCTGTACATGTATGTGTGTTAGGGACCTTGTGTGTGTGCATGCTCCTGTGTGCACATATGCCTCTGTGTGTTCAGAGGTGGAGAGCTATTTACACATGCTGTGCTATGCAAAACTATATGAATCATATGGGAATCTATTTAAAATATTGATATTCTCCGTTAAGTCAACAGCGCACAATAATGTCATTGCCTACGAGAGCTCTATTTTGACACACGGTTGTCGAGATTCCGAATCAGCACCTTGCTACAAGAAGGTAGAATGCACAGAAACTACACTTGAACTAATGCCTAAAACCTGACGGAGACATCTTTCATAGTTCAATTGGTTACTCGGGGTTTATTTCACAGTCAGAGTTCTTATGATGGAAGGGGCTCCTGCTGGCTTCTCCCAGACACATGACCGAATTAATGAATGAACGAACTCAACTTACCAGGGCAGATTTAAATTGCTTACTGAAACAGTCTGGTCATTTTTCTTCCTTCCATTTTCTTTTAAAACACAAATATGAGCCGCGAATGGGTGCCGTAAGAGTCATTAATCCTTGATAACCGACTGTTTTATCTTTTGATAAAAAATAAGGGGGGCATGCTGACTAACAGTGGACTTACAACGGCAGGTTCATTAACAAGCCTGGTTCAAATGTGGCCTGGCAAATAAACACCTAGCTTTCCATTAACCAGGCAGCACTCAGACGTGAGGGCTGCTGTTCCTAGGCTTAAAATGCAAGGGCCACCTAAACCAGCCTTGTCTTGCTGAAGCAGCAGGAACCGCTCAAGTTTTTTACACATGGAGTGCGTTTGGTGCCACTACCTGGCTGTCAGATTTTAATGGGTGCTTGTTAACTGGGACTCTGAAATATTTTGATGTGTTTGACCGTCAGCAGCTTTCGGGCTGTTGTTGGGGTTGAGCTGCTGTATTTGAACAGCAGAGAGCAGGGGCTGCTCTAGTGGTCCTGGAGGGCTGGCTAGGAAGAGTAGGGTAGGACCGGGGGCGGGCTCTGACCCCCAGAAGTATGGAAAAAGAGAGGTCTTCTGTGCTGCCTTGACCAGTGACACTCTCAAGTCTGCTTCATGCTTGCCTGAGGCCAGGGGAGCCTGTTCTTGTGCTTGTCCACGGGGCAGCTTGTGCTGGAATGAACCGGAAGAGGATGGGAATGGATGTGGCCCTTAACCCCACTCCACCTCCTCTTCTCCCACTTTCCTTCTTTCCCCTCATCCTCCGGTTTTTTCTCCTCCTGCTCCTATCCCCTTCCTCTCTTCCTTCTCTCTTCTGTAGTCTTTCTTTGATCCTCCTCAGTACCTTCTTCCTCCCATTTCTTGCACATCCTTTCAGACCCTAGCCCCCTAGTTCCCTTCCTCCTGCTTTTCCTCCCCTCCCTCCTCCTTCACTTTCCCTTTCCCCTTTCCTTTCTTCTCTTCCTTCTATCCTGCCCTCCCATCCTCCCTTTCTCCTCTATTGTTCAACTCAAAATTTGACAGTACCTAAATAGCTCATGTTGAGTGTCGCTAGTAAACTGCCACTTCTCTGAATAGCATCCTCAGTCAGACTCCAGCTTGCAGGCTGTCTTCTCTTCCAGCCCCTCCCCCACCATGTCCCTCCGCAGACACACTACTTGCTGGCCTGGTTGTCTAGAAAGGGTGGCAGACATTTCCTGGTACTTTTTAATCTGTAGCTGAGTGACCAAACAGGGCCTTCCCAGTACTAGGAACCTCTAGAGTTCAGGCCGAGAGCAGTCCAGCCCTGGTCAGGCTCTGGTGCCTAGGCAGTCCCAGCTTGTACCACACGCCAGAGTCGGGGCATTCCAAGCTGCATCTTCCCCCGGGGAAGTGAGAGTAGTTGTTTTCCAAGAAGGTCTCAAAATAAAGTTCTTCAAGGGAAGCCTAGTTTCCTGGCCGTGGCAGAAGGTGTGTGGGTTGGGCGTGATGGGGTGTGTCTATGTGTGCAAGCGTCTTGTGTCCCTGGGGAGAAGGAATGACTGCTTTGGCCCAGAAGGAAGGCGACATTCTGCCTGGAGCCGCTGGGCACCACCATGCGTTCAGAGGATGCAAGAGTGCTCTGCCGGTGGAAAGCTTATTTTGCCCAGCAGGACCAAAAATCCAATTAAAGAAAGAATGAGGGAAATGCGAAGTCTGGACTGCTTGCTGGCACCGCCCCGGCCGACTTCCTTGGCAGGGATCTCTGCTGAGGGGAAGGGCCAGTGATGGCCCTGGGGATAGCCCAACCCAGAGGCTCTCAGGAGCCACAGCCAAACACAAGGCCGCTGCCAGCCGCCAGGCCCTTCTTGCCTGCCCCCCACCCTCACCCCGTGCCACAGCCTCCTACGAGGACCCGTTGATGGTGTGGAGAGCCCGACTGGCTGGCAGCAGTTAGGGCAGCAGCCAGCCTCAGCTCTTGGGCCATTTGAGCCACCCACCCTCCTGTGCCTATTGACATGGGTGAGAATCGCACAGGCAGATTAAAGGCAGCATATGGCCCCCCAACTGGAAGCCAGCGGGGCTGAACCAACACTGGCAAATTGTGTTCAAACCGCATTGAGAATCCTGGCAGCTGCACCTGGCATGGGGAGCAGCCGGAGACCTGCATACAAAGGGAGTTTTATACACAGGGGGCCAAGGCAGCCGGGTTGGCGGCTCTGCCCCCACTCCCTGCAGCTTCGTTCTTACCTCCCCCTTGGCCCAGATCTGGCCACTGGCCCTGAGAGGGGAAGCTCTCTGTCCAGGTTTCTAAAGCTTCAGAATGGAGGCAATAGGGACAATCTTCAAAGGTAGAATGACTTTCTCAGTGACCTCTCCTGTCCCCCTAACCCTGTGCCTATGATCCCCCCCCATTTCACCAGGGGCCACCTTTCCCTATCTAGCCAGGCAGGGAGCCCACAGAGGACAACAGGAGAAGTGAGAGAGCCTCCAAGCGTTCCCATGTGCTAGGTGACACACAGGTAGTCTTCTGGGTCTTTACTTGTCTCCATTCCAAAATAAATAGTCAAGAGGCAGAGGTATCTTGCTACTTCATGAACGAAGAGGAAATATCAAGTAGCTAGCATGCAGAAAGAAATGATGCAGTTGGGGGAGGGAAGACCAATTAAGTTGCAATAAACTCACAGAGCCAGGTAGGGGCATGCTCACACTCACAGGCCAGCATGTAAAAATATGCTGGGTTGTGTCCTCCACTTAGTCAGGTGCGTGCTGCAGGTCAGCTGGGGGCACATGGGTGTATTTAACGGTAAGATCTGCCAAACCCCAAGGGATGTGAAGTGGGGGTGTGTATGCTTTTAGGTCTGCTTCATGGTCTAGGATTTAGAGAAGCATAGTTGTTGGTTTCCTAAGGACACTCCACCCTGGAGACTGCTGCTGTGGTCACATAAACCACCCATTTGGATGGCGGCTCTTCATCCCCACCCTAAGGGCATACCTTCTTCCTGATTGGCCATCTGCCACAGTCCTGGAAACTCTGTTTCCAGGATAACTGGAGCATCCTTAGATGATGGCAAATGGATTCTTTGGGTGACTTAGGGCAGAGTTCAGGGAGATATGAGGCCCAAGAGAGTGCATTATCAACCTGTCCCCGCTTGTGTGTGTGTGTGTGTGTGTGTGTGTGAGAGAGAGAGAGAGAGAGAGAGAGAGAGAGAGAGAGAGAGAGAGAGAGAGAGAGAAGGTCTTACTATGCAGCCCTGGCTTGCCTGGAATTAGATATATAGGCCAGGTTGGCTTCTAACTCACAGAAAGTTACCACCTGCCTCTGTCTCCTGAGCACTGGGATTAAAGGCCTATGCCTGGGAGTTTGACCTTTGGGTGAAATCAGGCTCCTAGTTGTTTTTTGTTTTGTTTTTGTTGTTGTTTTGGTTTGGTTTGGTTTTGGTTTTTCGAGACAGCGTTTCTCTGTAGCTTTGGAGTCTGTCCTGGAGCTAGCTCTTGTAGACCAGGTTGGCCTCGAACTCACAGAGATCCACCTGTCTCTGCCTCCCTAGTGCTGGGATTAAAGAATTAAAGATGTGCGCCACCACTGTCCAGCTAGATTTTTTTTAAACACTAATTTTTTTAAAAAATCTAACTTCATTTTATGTGCATGGGTGTGAAGGTGTTAGATTCCCTGGAACTGGAGTTGCAGACAGTTGTGAACTGCCTTGTGGGTGCTGGGAATTGAACCTGAGTCCTCTGGAAGAGCAGCTGAGCCATCTTTCTAGCTCCCAGGCTATTAGATTTGCTGCCCAGGCATAGGCTGGTGTCTTAATTGGGGTTTCTATTGCTGTGATAGAATACCATCACCAAAAACAACTTGGGGAGGAAATGGTTTATTTCATCTTACAACTCTCAGGTCCGTCGTGGAGGGAAGTCAGGGCAGGACCTCAAACAGGTCGGAAATCTGGAGGCAGGAGCTGATGTAGAGGCCATGGAGGGGTGCTGCTCATTGTTCCCCTTGGCTCGCTCAACCTGCTTTCTTATAGAACCCAGGGCTACCTCCAGGGGTGGCTCCACCCACACTAGGCTGAGCCCTCCCCCATCAATCATTGATCAATACAATGCCTTGTAGACATGCCTATAAGCAATTTGAAGAAGGTAGGTTTTCAATTGTTGGTTCCTATTCCTAGCTGGCCAACTCAAGTTGACCAACACCAACCAAACTAACAAAACAAAACACACACACAAACACACACACACAAACACAGACACACACAGTTGGAAAGTAGCCTCCATTCCTTGTTACTGGCATAAGTTCTAGATGCCTGCTTCCCTTGTGGTTTGAGAAGGCAGCCATTTTAAAAGGAAAACTGTGAGTCCTACATGTCTGTATGCTCTGAGCTGTCTCATGTAAGGTTCAGACTATAGGAGCCTCAGTAGGCACTGGGAGCATGGCATCTTGCTCCTGCTTCATCTCTATGTGGAAACAGATAGGTGACAGTGATCTATCTGCTCCAAGTCACACATGGGTGAATAAACACTGATCCAGACTGAGCTCCCGTTGCAGACTTCTGTTTGGGTATGGCTACTATCCTTGTTGTCTGGCCAGCTGCAGAGACAGGTCCTCCAGTTTTGACTTGTCCAGTCATGGGTCAAAATAATGTCCACCCCCTTCATTCCAGAAGAAAGGTGGGGTCCCTTGTGAAAGGGAACAGTCAACTTTTCTTGTCCAGCTCCTCTCTCCTGGGCAGGACAGGAAGGAAACCTGGCACACTGTGGAGGGAGTCTAGTTTTTCACCTGTCATTTTTTCTCATGCCTGAACCCTCCCCCATCAAATCCTGACTCTCTCACTCCAATGATGATGAGCCAGGGCCTGGGGCTCATGATTTGCCTATAAGAACCACAGGTTGGAGAGGCTGGTGCCTCTTTGAATCAAACTGGGCAAGAACAGAGAGCATCTTGTTTCCTCATTTAAATTTTGCAGTGATCCCCAAGAACTGGAAATGTATGCTCTGTTTTGGCTTCCGTGGGAAAATTTCACACAGAATGTTCCCTGTTTGTGGTCTTCATTTTTAAAAACTGTGTTCCAGCCTGGGAGTACCTTGTGACGTCACTGGCTAATATAGTTGCTGGCTTAGTTTTTTTGCTTGTTTGGTTTGTTTTGTTTTGAACATTAACATGCCAAGATGGCCCTATGTTCCCTCCACAGTTGTAGCACTAGTCTGTGGACAGGCTGTGTGGAAATGTCTCTTACTTGCTCCCAAATCCTTGTGCTCACTTCCTGGGCAGTCTCCTTTCACTCAGATCCTGGGTTTGACTGGGTGACTTGCTTTGCCCAACAAGACACTGTTAGTCATGGTGAGTAAAGTTTTAAAAAGTCCATGAGTGGCCAGGTGTTGCTTGCACATGTCTGTAATCCCAGCACTTGGGAGGCAGAGCCAAAAGAATTGTTACTGTGAGCCCAGCCTGTGCTCACACAGCAAGTTCCAGGCCAGCTACGGCTACATAGAAAAACACTGTTTCAATATATAAGAAATTAAAAAAAGTCTTCGTGCATTGAAATTTGCCCTTCCATGTTGTCTTTATTTTCTGTTACTATAACAAAACACCTTACACTGGGTAATTTATGAAGAAAAGACTTGTACAGAGCTCACAGTTGTGGAATTCAAGTTCAAAAGCATGCCACCAACATGTGCTGGACATCCGGTGAGGGCCTGATTATGTAATAACACTTTGGCAGCATGGCACACCAAAACTAAGCAAATGTGCCAGCTTCCTCGTCCTATAATGCCTGTAATGCTGTCATGGGGACCCTGCCTACTTGACCTCGTCTGATACTGACAGTCCCACCTAATGGTATTTCGTTCCACCAAATACCATTTAAAATATCCTAAATAAGGATATTATTCGGGGGTACATGTTCAAACCACAGCACATGCCGTTCTCGGAACCAACAACTGCCAACTGCTTGGTTGGAGCAGGTGGAGGAATGTGTGTCAGTCACTGTTAACATGCAGCTACACCTGGCACCAACCAGGAGACCAGCCAATCTGGCCACAGTCATATGAGTCCAGGCGAATCCTCAGAACTGTCCGATGCACCCTGGGTGAAGTCACAGTCCTGCAGAGTCATAGACCAACTGATACACAGTGCTGTTTAAAGTCACCAAGGTTTTTTGTTTTGTCTTTGTTGTTGTTGCTGTGTTTATAATAAAATATACATAACATAAAAATTGCATTTTAATCTTTTAAAGTGTAGCTGCACCTTGACTTGTGGTGGGGATACATCCCCAATAAGCCTGTTGTAAATAGAAAATATCATAACTAAAAGATAGGTTTGATCTGGGAGTAATGGTGCATGTCTTTAATGCCATCATTCTGGAGGCAGAGGCAGGTGAATCTCTGTGTTAGACCAGGCTGATATATATATATATAGTAAGTTCTAGGCCAGCCAGGGTTACACAGTGAGACCCTGTCTCAAGAAACCAAACCAAACCAAATCAAACCAAGACAAACAAACAAACAAACAAAAAACACATATTAAAGACAAGTAATGGTGGCAGAGGCAGGTGGATATCTGTGAGTTTGAGGCCAGCCTGGTCTACAGAGTGAGTTCCAGGACACAGAGAAATCTGTCTCGAAGGAAGAGAGGGTGGAGGAAGAGAAATCGCAAAGCACATTATAGACAGTGCTGGTTATACAGACCTCCAGCTGCTCAGAAGGTTGAGGCAGAAGCTTCATAATCTCAAAGGCCTGCCTAGGTTACAAAGTGAATTCAAGGTCAACCTGAGCAACTTAGTGAGAACTTGTCTCCAAAGAAAAAGAGAAAGTCACCCTACCTCCATTACTGAGGAGCCTGAGTTTGATCTCTAGGACTCAGATGGAGGAAAAGACAACTAACTTCTGTATGTTGTTCTCGACCTCCAATAAATGAAATGGAATAAAAATATAAATGACAAAGGGGTATTGAGGATATAGGTCAGTGGCAGCAATTAGGGTACCCAATTCAATCCTCAATATCACACTCACGCGTGCGCTCACATGCACACACTTTCGAGTAACAGTGGACTTGTCCCTACCCTTTGAGAACTTTAAGGCCTATGTCAACATGGCATGGCATCTGTGGATTTATCTTCATGAACACATATGTATCAGAAAACTAAAGGGAGACTAAAGAACAAGCTCTCCTAAGCCCAGTTCAGAACACTGGGCTTGCAGTTCTTGGGATGTGGGAGCCTTGTACTAAGACCCCTGTCGCCAACTAAGAAGCTCAATGTGATGGTCACAGAGGGACTACAGCCTTGGCAAGAGTTTGGAAAGTCTTCATTCGTTCAAATTCTAGTTAGAAGTCAAGCATGGTGGTGCACGCCTTTAAATTCCAGCACTGAAGAGGCAGAGGCAGGTGGATCTCTGTGAGTTTGAGTGAGGCCAGCCTGGTCTACACAGTGAGTTTTAGGCTAGCTAGTGATATATATTGAGACTGTTAAAAAAAAATTCTAACTAGAGAATGTGGAGCCTGAAGCATAAATCTAAATTAATCTTAATAAAAATATAAAAACAAAACAAAACAAAAACAGGGGCCAGATATCAGGGTAAAACCTGGAAGATCAGAGAACCAGGAGCTGCCGCCAGTTGCTTCCTCCCTCCCTAGTTCCTCAGTCCCCAAAAGGCTGAGATCTGTCTGCACCTTATCATTTCCTGTCTCCACCTCCCCGGGGCTGGGATTAAAGGCACGTGCCAGCACTGCCAGGCTTCTATGGTTAACTAGTGGCTAGCTCTGCTCTCTGACTTCCAGGCAAGCTTTACTTCTCAGAACAGAACACAAAATATCACACAACAGGAACCCACTGGGAGGTTGATCCCAGCTACCCCCGTGGGAGTTTAATAGCCATTCCTGAGATAGGTAGGTGTGGTGGTGGTGGTGGTAGTAGTGGTGGCGGTGGTGGTGGTGTGCTAGTGGTGGAGTTAGTAGTACACAGGTACTTTCTGGAGTCTTACCAGGCAGAGATTGAAATGAGACACAGACACAAGTTTTCTACAAAGGAGTAGCCTTCTCATTGACTCGAAACCTAGACTCTTCTTGTTTCTGAGGTCCCCAGGGAGTAGCAGTTCAACAAGGTGGCCCATCTGGAAGGTTCTGGAGCCCAACTGCTGAGTTCACATCCTCATCTGCTGTTTGCTGACTCTGTGACTTGGGGTTAAGGGAATGGAACACATAGAGCTATTGAATAAATAATCTTAGCACTTGGGAGGATTGTGAGCTTGAGGCCAGGATGGGCTACATAGCAAGCCCCTTTCTCAAGTGAAACACACACAACAACACACTCACACTAAAGTTGGGAGTGTAGCTCAGTGGTAGAACATTTATCTTGCATGTGATACTGTTACAGGAGGAGTGGGCCTGCTTCTCGTCCCGACTGCCTGGCTAGCTTACACCCGAAATAACCACACAGAAATAGTATTAATTAAATTACTGCCTGCCCATTATATCTAGCCTCTTTTTGGCCAACTCTCACATCCTGATCTAACCCATTTCTACCAATCTGTGAAACACCACGAGGTCGTGGCTTACTGGGAAAGACTCAAACCAGCGTCAGTCTCAGGCAGGAGCTTCATGGCGTCTCTCTGTCTCTGCCTTCTTCCTACCAAAATTCAGTTCTGTCCTCCCCGCCTATCTAAGTTCTGCCCTATCAAAAGGCCAAGGCAGTTTCTTTATTCAACCAATGAAAGCAACACATAGAAGAACCTCCTACACCATGATACACTTCTGGTTCCATCCTCATCATAAAAGAGAGAAAGAGGAGAAGAAAGATCACACCACGCCTTAAGAACCAATCTCCTAAATCCCTAAACTTGTGTGTGTGTGTGTGTGTGTGTGTGTGTGAATGGGGATGAAGAAAGGTTCATAGTCCTTCCTCAATCCTCATGAACTCCTGTCTGAATTCAAGGACCTTGTAACTTGTCACTGTGGGTTCAATAAATATGTAGAGTAACTGACTGATCAATGGGGACATTCATGGGGACAATGAATTCTATTGGGGTTTGCATTGAATGTTACAGAGACTGAGGATGCCTTCCTTGCTGTAAGGACCCAGCTTCCTCACTCTGCCTCTCCAATGGACTGCTGATGTTGATTTTCGTCTTCTTTTCCAGCATCCTCAATCTGTTTCCTCTGGTCAGAAAATCTGCTTCTTCCCATATGCACACGCCCCTGTATTTGTTATACCCCTCCCCACCAAGATGGACCTGGAGATTTGGCATGTAGTCCTCTCTCGCACAGTCTGCACTGGTTAGGCTTCCACATGCCCACTGCTAATGGATAAATGTGTTCCCAGAGGCTGTGGAGACCATGGGTGCTGCAGGTGATGTGGGCGCTGGAAGTCACGTTTGCGCTGAGACTGCCTGATGATTTAACTGGGGATAAGACACACGTGGATGCCAGATGCTGGGGCATTGAAAGCCAGGCTCTGCATGGTTGGGAGGGGCGGCTCTGTGTAGGGGAAGCAGCTGCCTCCCAGCAGTCATTTGGGACCTGTGAGGTCTGGTCAAATACTGACAGCGACAGGCTGCCAAGAAACAGCAAGCCAGCAGGGACGGCTTCCTCAGGAGGAGAGTGAAGAGGGGACCCTGGCAGGAGCCAGGGTAAGGACAGGTTCAGGAAGAAAGGGAAACTTTCCAAACTTAAGGCCAGTGGATAAAATTTATTTTATTTTGGTCTGTTTTGTTTTTGAGACAGGTTCTTTTGTATCACCAGGCTGGTTCCAAACTCACTGTTTAGTCAAGAATGACCTTGAACTCCTGATCCTTCGGCCTCGACTTCCTTAGCACAGGGATCACAGGCATGTGCCACCATAACCTGCAGTTTATGTGGTGCTTGGGATCAAACCCAGAGTACTAGGCAAGTACTCTACCAACTGAGCCACATCCCAGCCCACTTGTGTGGTGGTTTTTTTGTTTCTGTTTTGAGACAGTGACTTGTTCTGTAGTTCAGACTGGCCCCAAATTCATTATCTTTCTACCTTTGATTCCCGAGTGCTGGGATTACAGGCGCGTGCCACCATGCCTGGTTCCACTGGGTGAAGGTTTATTGGTTATGGATTCTATTTGTTTTTATTCTTATTGTAAAACAACGATGACTCTCCCTCCCACCAGTGACCGAAGGCAATCGTAGCCTATTATACAACGTTGGGAATACACAGGAAACTAATGATGACAATGGCACTTGCCCATGACCCTTCAATGGAGGTAGCTGCTGTTAACACTTTAACACATCTCTTTCGGGATTGTAATCAAAGTGTCCGCATTCTAGCAATTCGGAAGGTGGGACAGAAAACCCACTGTCTGGGTTCAAACTTGTGCCCTGTACCATTTTAGACAGGTTAATTTACTTCTGCATGCCTCCACTGTTTCAACTTCAGAGAGGGGCTTTGAAGCCTGGGATGGTGGTGCACATCTTTGATCCCAAAATTTGTCAGGCAAGCTAATCTCTGTGAGTTCAAGGCTAGGCTGGTGTACATTCCCAGTTCCAGGCCAGCCAGGGCTACATAGTAAGACTCTATCTTAAAAACAAAATGAAACAGAGAACGGGGCTATGATGGCATTTGCTTTTGGGGGGAGTTCACAAGCGGATTGAGATCACTAGTGTCGCTGTACTTGCTTAGGAAGTTCTTGCTCTTCTGACCGAATGTCCATATACCGCCACTGAGTCCAAACCCTTCCACATCTTTGGGTCTTCTCTGCTTTCTCACCTGATGTTCTACTATCAGCCTTTCTTTTATCATAAAAACCTCATTGAAGATGGCTGTGAAGTTTTCTACCCCAGGAAGTCAGCAGAATTCAGCAGTATTCTTATTACTGGACTTCAATGGTACCTATTCTTGACTTTTCCTTCTCTCTCTTAAAAATGCTATTTATTTATTCATTCATTTATTCATCTATCTATCTATCTATGAATGTGTGTAACTTGGGTACGTGTGGTCTTGCACCTGCCACAAAGTGCATGATGGTGTCAGAGGACAACTTGCAAGAACCAGTTCGCTCCTTCTACCATGGTGGGTCCTGGGGATGGAACTCAGGTCTTCAGGCTTGGCAGCAAGTGTCTTCACCAGCTGAGCCATTTCACTGCCGTCCCCTTCCCCACTCCCTTTTCTTATTTATTATCATTTTTCTTTGAGACAGTTTCTTCCAACACAGGCTAGGCTCAACTAGAACTCAAATTCTCCTGCCTCAGCCCTCCAAGTACTGTGATGACGAGTACCATTACACTTGGCTCTCAAGTTTTTGTTAACATGAAGGGTACTGCAGTGAATGTCTTTGTTAGGAGGTTCTGTTAATTAGCCTATGTTATCCTTTCTCATGAGAAAATATAATAGACTTGACATAGAAAACAGCTTGAATACAGAAGAATAGAAAGAAGAAAATGAAGATTACCAGAGGGAAGGAGGGGCATTAACATGGTGAGAGCTAAACAAGAACGCGAGACAATATGAAGGACGCTTCTCAGAGTTCAAACAGTTAACTGACAGTTAAATACCACGTCTTCAGAGCTTTGGAAGAACACTTCTTTCTGGCATGTGACAGATTTTCTGGAATTGTTAGAGCTAGAAAGCTCTTCCCTGTTGGCTTTTAAATACAGGGAGGACGTGAGTACCAACTGTTGGGAGGCCCCCTTGCCCTCACCGCACCTCTACCCTATTCAATTTGGGGGCTGCCCCAGAAGTCTGCCCTTTCTCTGGCCTCAGCCTGCCTCCTCAGGCCTCCTCTGAAATGTTTCCATATTTCATTTACTCACACTGAAGGCTTTGTGGCAAGCCCTGAGTGTCCCAAGCCCAGGCTCAGTGGTGAGGAATTACTTGGAAGAAAGATCTCTGCACCTACAAGAGGATGTGGAAGGATGTGGCCTGTGTCTTCTCCACAGGTTTAACTTCAGAAGCAGTGATTGCTTCTGCTTCTGTCAGGTTGTCTGAAAGATGGCAGTGAACAGTTCCTCCCAAGGCTTTCCATACATGGTTTCCTCCCTTCAAGGAGCCAGTGGAGCTAGAGCAATGGGTCAGTGGTTGAGAGTACTTACTACTCTTGCGGAGGACCAGGGTTTGGTTTTCAGCACCCTCACGGTGGCTCATAACCATCCACAACTCCAGTTTCAGGGGGATCTGTCACCCTTTTCTGATCTCCAAGGACACCAGGCATGCATGTGGTGCACTTACATACATGCAGGCAAAATATTCATACATGTTAGAAAGAAGAAGAAGAGAAGGAGGAGGAGGAGGAGCAGCAGCAGCAGCAGCAACAACAACAACAACAGCATCATCTCTCCTCCTGTAGCCCAGATTGGCCTTGGGGTTTGACTTGGTCAATAAGGACACAATGGAAGTGTTACCATGGGACTTCTGAGTTTGGGACCTTGGCTCTGTGAGATAGAATGGAGGAACACCTGGCTGCCCTACTAAAAGACAGGCCAAGCAGATGGCACCAGCAGTACATTTGTCAGTAGCCAGCACCTGCTGTCTAAGCGGTGAGTGAGACACCAGGCACTCACTACTTCCTGGCCCAACAGAGTAGGAACACTCTACTTCCTGGCTCCAGCCACTAGGACCCCTGTGCTGCCTTCTCCTTTGTGCTGGACCTAAATACATGACTCAGAGGACAAAGCCAATCTCCCCCCCACCTGAGGTTGTTTCTTTCACATATTTTGTTACAGTGACTAGAAAAGTAGCATAGAGGGGGATCTTATCACCTTGGTACTCACCTCAGGGCATGAAGGAAAAGATGGAGGCTGCTTGTTATTTTTCTGTCAGGGGACCTGGGAGAGCACATGGCTGACACACAGCCCTATCCTGTGCTTGTTTGATTCCTTGTTCTCTTCCACATTGGCTCCATCTACTTCTCCCAAGGAAACCTCTTGTCACTCTCTATCACAAGTCCTGCTCAAGACAGAACTCCACCACCTCAGAGGTCTTCTGCTGGCCTAGAAAATTTCAAATGCACTCGCTGTCTCCTTCTGAAAGAAAGCTTTTCATGTCACTTTGGTTCTTCAGAATGAACACTGTTTTATAGTCTTCAGGGCCTAGACTGTAGGCCCTGTGAAGAGACGACTGTGCTTGGTTGTTTTCTTTCTGGCCTAGGTGTGATCCATGACTTGGGACTGAGACAAATGAGGCACCAGCCTGGAGGCAGCTCTTCCCTTCATTAGCACCCTGTGGAGCAAGGGGGAGGGCAGAGAGATTCCACAAGGGGCCTCTTGAATTCAAGGGCAAGTGGCTGGTTTGCCATGCCTGCTTTTGATGTTTGAGGAGACAACAAATGGTCCAGGGGATCCTCTGTCAAGCTTGCTGTAGAGCTCAGAGAATCTCTCTCTCTCTCTCTCTCTCTCTCTCTCTCTCTCTCTCTCTCTCTCTCTCCTCTCTCTCTCTCTCTCTCTCACACACACACACACACACACACACACACACACAGAGCACTCTCAGGCACGGAGACTGCCCCAGGGGAAACACTGTCTGCAGGAACCAGACTCCACAGCCTCCCCAGAGACTCGTCATCCTGTGTGTCTCTCGTCAAAGTGTCACTTGTCAGGCGCAGCTCTAGCTCGGTGCGAGCATCTCACCCCCTCTCTAGCTTGCTTGCTCGCTCACTCCTCACTGGCTCCCACAGAACAGAGGGGCTCAGAGGGGAGCCACACTGCTGAGTTTCCAAGCAGGTGCTGCCTGTCTTTTCCTTGGCAATTTCTTGGCCTGGACCCAGAACCCTAACAAGCCATGGGTGTGAGAAAAGGCCACCTACATGGTTGAGGTGTCCACCCAAGGCATTAGGGGTCAGTCCCACCTTGGCTGAGTTTTTAGTGTCCTCAAGTTGAAGTCACATAAATTCCTCGACTTCCCAGCTTTTCTCTTTCCTTAGAAGAAATGAAGAAAAAGGGAAAGGGTCTTGGGTTCGTGGGGCAAAGGTGAGGAGGGGTAGCTAATCTGAGAGCAATGGGCCTCAGCAGGCAGTGAAGAGGTCACTGCCAACTACTTCACCATCTGTGCAGCAGGGCCAAGACTGAACCTTTGCATGGGCATGTGCAGGGTAACTGCCTGCTGTGGTAGGAGAGGGGCTTCATCTACTCTCAGCTTGCCTCTTCTCCAGAAGCAGCCAATTAGAGCTGTTTGCTTCAGTGCTCCTTCTGTGTTCCAGGTCTCTGGGCTGCAAAAACCAGATTCCAGTTTCTTCAACCAAGAGGATGCTCAAGTCTTCTTGAAAGCCAGAGGACAAAAACCTGTATTTTTCCTTGGGCATCTGGAATAGACATTCCACTGATGGGCAATGAGGCTGTCACGGAGAGGGGCATGTAATGGTGGGAATACTTGATCATCAGAACAACCGGAGTGTTCCAGTTGCTGTGGAAACGAGGGCTTTGGAGAAATCAAGTCATTTGCCTGGGGTCACTCAGCTAGAGACTAGATTGAAATCTCAATTTTGGTTCTCCTAATGTGGGCTTTGTTTGGTGTTCACAATCCATCTCACAAAGCTACAAAGACAGAATTAGTAAGTCCTGGAGGAGTCTAGGTCCCCTGGTCCAGCACCTCTCATCTCTGTGTGCCTCAACACTGTCTCCAGGATACCACCACTCCAACCAGGCCCTAAGGAGTCACCAGAAGGGTTCAAGAGCTTGAATTCTGCAGCCACACCAACTTAGGCCTAGGTTTGAGTCCATCAAGACCTAGGTGTAAGATCTTGGGCGAATCACTTCTTCTCTGAGTCCCCATCCTCACCTGGGATCGTTAGGAGGGGAAACGAGACTCATGGGAGTGGGCACTTCGCAGGGGATTCGCTGTGGTTGAAAGGGGTCAGTTTCTCTGCCTGCCTAGGCTGGATCCTCCAGGAAAACAATGGCTAAGGCAAAATGAGATGAAAGGGGGTCTCAGGGACATGAATGGGAATTACAGGGGAAGCTTACCCAGTGAAGACATGACTAGCCACAAAGGACCATGCTCAGTGAGCATGGTGGGTACCTGAGCATGGTGGGTATCATCACCTTCAGGCTTCATAGTTGGAAGTTGTCAACTATTTGTATTTCTCTTGAGACGCTCTCTCTGGATGGTCTGAGGAATGGGTCTCTATGGCTGAACATAGCCCCACTGAAATGGACTTCTTTTCCACAGTCATTGTGTCTGTGCTGTGGGGTGACTGCTGACCATCCTCACTGTGTGATGCCTCACCCTGATAGCACAACTCAACTGGATGAGCCCTACTGCTCCAACTTCAGCGAACCTGCCAGACTGCTTTCCAAGCCTACTACATCAGCAGACTGAGCCACTCAAGTTCAAGCAGAGGTGAAAAAGACTTCCCCATTACAGGGGATAGTGGCGAAGTTTTGGAGAAGCAGAGACCAGAATAAGTCCTACTATGACCATAGTTTGAAAAAAACAATGTGCTACCAGGAAGGAAAGGAAGGAGTTGCTTCAGTCCAAATTCCTTCAATTTGTTCATGCAGTTAATACTTTATTGAGCACCCACTGTGTTCCAGGCTGCTCTAGATGGTGAGGATGGAAGATGGATAGAAATTCTATACTTTCCAGAGCTTATGTGGTAGTGGGGGAAGGCTGGCGATACACAAACAAGCAAGTGCTTATTTTGCCAGGAAATGAAACTGGTGTGTATGAATAAGTGCTCCAGTGAACAGATGATGCAGGGCACAGAAGGAAGCAGCTTGGGCTGTCCGGGAGCCAGATTCTTTCCCTAAGCAGGAAAGGGTCTATAACCTGCTGGGAGGAGTGAGGAGGCTTGGCTCTTACAACTATATCCCAAGGGTCTAGCTTGTGGCACTGGATGAGCTTCTGCTGGGTGTAGGAAAAAAACGATCTGATTCCCAGGCTGAGTCCTTGGCCAAGGTCACCAGTATGGGAACAGGACCTGGAAAATCACAAGCATGTTTGACCCTTCACCTCCAAGGATCTGTCCATCCAGCAAAACATACCACCGCGGCTTCTAACACAAGGGGCCCTGAGGTTCCTGTGCAGCAAGCACAGTCTGCCCCTGCAGAAAGCTGAAAGGTCTGCGTTAGAGTGGGGTTGAGCCTGAGAGGGCCCCGGAAGGAAAGAACTTGGGGATGTAAATTGGACTCAGCAAGCCCTTCTTGGATCAGTCTCAAACCATCAGAGGCAGCAGCCTGTTTTTGGCTTTTCTACAGATCTAGGCCTATAGGTAGGCCCCCTACATCTCCTCTCTAGTCCTCCCTGACTGCTAAACTGGCAGACGCGTGGGAGGGCAGGCAGGAGGGGGATGGAGTGTACAGGAAGGTGGGGGACACGGAGGTGGTGATTGAAGAAGGGCAGAAGAGTGTCTGGAGAGGGGAGGGAGGGCTCTGGAGTCCTGGAGGGGGCAAGGGAATGGGATGTTCAGAGATGGTGGGTAGGGGGATCGGGGGCGTAGTCTCGAGGCTCGGAGCGAGACCGAAGCGGCACAAGGTGAGGGGGAGGAAGATTGGGGACCCCTGCAGCATCTCGGACCACAAAGGGCCGGGGAGCTTGGCCCCGCGGTGTTAGCAAGCATATCGATCGAGGGGCGGGCGCAGCGAGCGCGTCGAGAGCGGCTCCATCCATTAGGGCCGCTGTTCGCCTCCAATTAGAAAAAAAATCATTACTCAGCAGCCAGCAGCGGCCTGCGCGCCGCCCGGGACCGCCCGCGAGCGAGCGAGCCAGCGAGGGAGCGGCGGCCTCCCTCGCCCGCGCTCCCCACCCCTCCCCCGCCCCCGGCGCCCCGCCTCCCGCGGCCCTAATGACAACTATTAGAACTGCCTCCCCGCACCCACCGCCTGGCGAGCACAAAAGCGCCAGATTCATTTGGTAATCGGGGTAATTACAGCGGGGCGCGGGGGCGCACGCGGCGATGGCGGGCGCGCCGGCGGAATGCTAAGGGGCCCGGCGCGTCGCGGGTTCCCACCCCGCAGCCCTCCCCGGCTGGCCCGGAGCCCTAGCGGCTCGCGAGGTCACGACTACCAGAGCCCGAGCCCTTTTCCCGCTACAGTCAGGGGAAGGGGGTTCCCGATCGCCAGAGGACGAGAAGCTCTCACCCCCACTCCCGCCCCAGTTCCCCGCCGTCCCCAGTTCCCTAGCCTTCGGTCTCCGCGGCAAGGCCTGCGGCGTCCGTCCGGGACAAGATTTGCCACGACTGGGAGTCGTAGAACCCCTCTGAGGTCCGGACGCATAATAAATACCGTGTGTAATGTATTTACTCTGTTGCCCCCAGTTAATTTACACCCCCGCGCCGCGCCGCCCTCGCCCCGCGCGCAGCAGCCTGTCGTTCCTATTTACAGGCGAGAGGCGCTGTCCCTCGAGAAGGCTCCCCCTCCTTTTTTTTTTTTTGAGAGCTTTAGGATGGATGCAACGTGTCATTAAACCTGAAAGGAGCTGTTACTTATCAGTAATGGTGTTTTCCTCAGGCCTTTTCCCTCACCTGCACAGCGACAGGTACCACCTGGGTGGTGCACCAGGACCAGGGTGCCCAAAGGCCCTAGTGGATTGTATCTGTTGGGGAAAAGGAGGTAAGCATTATGTGAATCTAGCAGAAGGAAGCTAAAGCATCTTGGGGGGGGGGCATCTTTGAACCGCAGGGACACGAAGACCCATCTTTTCAGAACAACCCCTTTTGCCAGGCAAGATGCTGCACTCCAAGGGGGAATGTTCTCCCTTCAAAACTACCCAGAACAGCAGCCCTCCGAAAAGCTCCCCCTCCCTAGCAGTCTCTCAGCGGTGCTTTTTTTTTCCGTTTTCTTTCTTTTTTTTCCTTTTTCTTTTTTCTTTTTTTTTTTTTCAGTAGCAAGTGCCTTATCTGGAGCGGTTTTCCATCCATGCTTTCTGGGCAGCAGTAAGGTCTTCACATACAGGACTTAGCTTGTGGACAAGCTGGTTCTGTGCTGGAGGCAGGCCTATGGAATGGAATGCTCACCGGGCCTTGTGTGTGTTCTTAATGACCCATAGCAGAGTTCTCAGAGGTGAAAAACAAACCCTCACACCCCTTTAACTATTTTTGAGCCTATTGTGGTCTAGGAGATTTCTCAGTCCTGTTATGGCATCTCATAGTCTTCTTTGAGTTTCAAACATTAGTCGAACCTCTCGTCGGTGATCTGTGTGTGTTGGAGCTGTGTAAGAGCTTGGAGTAGGAGCTGCAACGCTGGAAGTGCCAACATAATTCTGAGTAGGTATGCAGTTTTCCAAAGGGAGGAGTCTTAAGTGGATCTGAGACAGCCCTAAAGGTTAAGAACCACCTACTAGCTATTTGACCTCTTGCAGGTCTGATGGCTGAGCCTAGCTTTATTATCAGGAAGAACAAGGCTATCCCAAAGCAGTTGTTGTGATTAAAACAATTAGATAATGCTTTAATATTTGTAAACTGTACAGGCTTCTACAAAGATAAATTATTAATGATGCCCAAAATGGCTGTGTGTGTATGCATGCACGTGCAAGAGTTAGTGACATGGGCTGGAGAGATGGCTCAGTGGTTAAGAGCACTGGCTGCTCTTCCAGAGGTCCTGAGTTCAATTCCCAGCAACCACATGATGGCTCACAACCATCTGTAATGAGATCTGGTGCCCTCTTCTGGTGTGTGGGCACACATGGAGGCAGAATGTTGTATACATAATAAATAAATACATCTTTAAAAAAAAAGAGTTAGTGACACAAACAAAATGTGCTGGGGGTGAGGAGGTCACTGGAATTATATGTTTTTGTTCTTGGGGAGCCTGTCCCAAACCTCTTCATTTCTCTGTTCCTTAGGATCAAGTGGTGTTGATATGGGATGTACCCCTTCTCTGAGAATTAGGGAATGTGGGTAGGGGCATAGGGGTAGCAGTGCCTTTCTGATCAAGCTCCCCTATTCCTCAGGAGACCCCTGGCTTCCTTTGAACACAACAGTCATCTGTAAGGACAAGATACACTTTGTACATCTTTGTCAATAATCAAACCAAAGGCTCAATGGTCTTGGTCCAGTCCCCTGTCCCTTCTCTACTTGCAAACAGAAAGGGATTCTAGACTTTCCTCAACTTTAGTCACTAGATCCTTTCTGGTACCTAACTTGGAAATGCTCAAAAACTACTATGATTTTAAAATAAGCGGCTGTAAAAGAAAGCAGAATCTAGTGTGTCAAGCAGGCCCTAGAGAGGACAAATGGATGGATGAGGTGGTAGGCTCATCCTCTTCATTTCACGGTAAGAAAACAAAGCCGGGGAAACTTGGCTGAGGTCCTGAGACCAAGATTAGAACCAGTGTTCCTCCCTGAGACATCCAGAGACTTCCTGAAAAGCGGTGATAAAACACCGTGAGCAAAAGCAACTTGGGTTTTATTTCACCCCACAGACCACTGTTCATCACAGAAGGAAGTCAGGCAGGAACTCAAGACAGGAACCTGGAGGCAGGATCTAAACCGAGACCATGAGGAGCGCTGCTTACTGGCTTGCTTCTCATGGCTTCCTTAGCTGATTTTCGTAAGGACCACCTCCCCAGGGATGGCACTCTCCACAGAAAGCTGGCCTCCATATCAGTCAACAAAAACACCACCCAGACTTGCCTATAGGCCGATCTAATGAGGGCATTTTTTCAGTTGAGGTTCCGTCTTCTCAGATATCTCTAGCTTGTGTCAAATAACAATGACAACTAGCCAGCACACTTTCTTTTCTTCCGACTTTCTCCTTCTGTTCTTTGTAGCCATTTTCCCCCAACACACTTCTTATTCTGTTAATTCCATTTGGGGTTTATTCCTAGAGGATCTGAACTGTCACAAGGGCCAACATTAAATGTGTTCCTCTCCACTTTGAATTGGCTCTCGTATGTATAGGAGTATTCAAAAAGTAGAGTGGGTCACTCCTCTGTCCCATTCCAGAAAGTTCTAGGGACTAGATGCTCTCCTGCAGCCCTTTAGGTTAGATGACTAGCCGCCACACTTCCGCAGTAATGCTATAGCTTGTTTATATTTTTTTATTTTATTTAACTTATTTATTTATTGAGACAGGGTTTCTCTGTAGCTTTGGAGCCTGTCCTGGAACTCACTCTGTAGACCAGGGTGGCCTTGAACTCACAGAGATCCACCTGCCTCTGCCTCCCGAGTGCTGGGATTAAGGTGTGCGTCACCGCCGCCCGGCTTGTTTTTATTCTTTAGGGTGCTCCTAGGTATAGCAAGGCCCATCTCTGCCCAGGGGCCCTGTGATCCAAAAGACTGGCTCTGCTCACTAAACTACACTGGTTGCTTGGCAAAGTCTACATAGAGGCCAGACCTCAACTCTGAGACCCATAATTCTTCCCACACAAGTGCTCTGAGCAAGTCTTACAAATCAGTACACTGACTCTCCAGATTGACTCCGAAAGATGCATGGGGCAGGGTGGTCAAGCAGGACTGGTCAATGTAAAATCAGATCCAAAGAAGGCAAATGGACCAGAAAAGGCATAATTGGAGAACAAAGGCACTGCTAGAGCCCCTCCTGTTCCAGGAAAGGCAGTCATCTGCCCCAAGACAGATGAAGTGGAGGGCTGTTTTCTGAAGGGGAAAGGGCAGAGGTCACTAGCTAGGAGAATGTGTCATCTTTGGCGTGGGGAGGGTGGTTATTCCAGCCTAGAAAAAGGAGCCTGGTCTGGGAGAAGCAATCATAGGTCCCATTCCCTGGGGAGAGAAGACAGGCCCTGACTTAGTGAGAGAGTAGTAGGGACAGGAAGGGGGTCACTGGAGTCTGATGCCCTGTCCACCCTTCAACCTGTTTGAAAAGAGGACACCTTTGCAAATTCGTACTAGCTGACCTGAAGACTCATGGGATTGAAGCCAGAGCCCAGTAGTGGCTCTGGCTGAAGAGCTGTTTCTGAGGCTAATTGGTGCACCTACCCACCAAACTTTACAGGTTCCAGGCTGCAGCTCACTGGGTAGCAGACTGGAGGCAGGAATTTGGGGATAGTCTTTTTTTTTTTTTTTCTTTTGGCCCTAGGGGCTGGGGTATCTACAAAGCGTCCTTGGTGTGTGTACACAAACTTGAAGCCTTGATCCCCACCTGAGAGTCCAGCAGGGCTGCCTGCTGCCAGGAGGGTCTGTCCACTAGGGTCGTACCAGTTCTGGGTGCGTTGGGGGAGGAACCTGCCACCTTGATGCCGGCTTCCACCCCTACCCACGCCCAGCCAGCGACTCCCTTAGGAAGGATGCAGGCGAGTGGCGAGCCAGGCCTTCTGAAGCTGGGAGCTGCAGAGCAAGCTCCAGCGTGTTGCCTCCCAGGGCCCTGGGGACCAAAGACCTGCTCTTCCTTCTCTTCTAGCCCATCCCTTCCCGCTCCACCTCCTCACACTTCCCGACAGCTGCAAGCAGCTTCTGGTAGCTTCTCCCAGGTCTCAAGGTTGGGGGGCGGGGGTGGTGGCGGTGCAGCTTTGCTAGAGCTGTGCCCCAAGCCTAAAGCCCTCTTATCAGTCGCCTACTCCCCCTTTCGCTTTCAGCTTTAAGCTCCAGGAAGTATGGGCAACCCCCACGGTAAACAAAGGCAAACGTTTTCTTTATCTGCAGCCTTTACTATGCTAATGTTCGTTGGGAATCTTCCGGAGCCCGGTGAGGAGGCCCCCAGCTTTCCAGAGTGCTGGGCTACAAAAGGCCTACGCCTACTTCGGTGTCTATTAACCCTGTGTTGGTTGTTGGTTAGGAGTGTGTGTGTGGTGGTGGGGAGGGGACGGGGCTTGGGAGATGCTCTTGGGAATAAGAACCCCTTATGACCTCACTTCCCTTTCTGAACCCGGTTTAGGATTTAGCTCTGGGAAGAGACCAGTTCAATTTCTTGTTATAGTTGCCTGCTAAGATTCAAGTCGGGGACCCATACAGGTCTGGTGCCGTTTTCTTAAGAAAAGTAGTTTGGAGTCCCGGAAGGGGACTGTGCCAGGGTCCAGAATCTTGAGTTAATTAGTTTTCAGGTGAAGCCTTCACCCGTGCCCAGGCATCATCATGGGCCCATGTGGATCTGGGACCGGCCTTGCACAGCCACTGGTTAGATGGGCTGGGACACACTCCTTGAACTCTTCCATACAGCACTGCCAGGCCGCATGGCCTGCCTGCTTCTGGGCTCACAGCCAGTCTGTGGTTTGCTCTGCCACCCTAGGCCAGGCCTCATACAAGTGAGTGGTCCCAGGCGTGTCCTCTTGGAGCCTAATGACTGTGAGGGCAGAACCATGCTGGCTGGGCAAATCTATTAGGCCTTCCCCCATCCTAGCTACTTTTTGTGCCCTTTTCTGAGTGGAGTAGGCTGATCCTTGATTGGATCATGCTGCTTTGGCCATTGGCTTCCTGTTGGGTTTGGCCAATGGGAGGTGTCAACAGGCCATCAGGTCAGTAGGAGGAGTTAGATATTGAAGCATTGGTTTCCCCATCTGGGCTGCAGGTTTGCCAGTGGCTGCGACTCTCTGCCCACCCCAGTGCTCACTTAGAACTCTCTCCAGGTGGGCCAGCTGCCCTGGCCCCTTGAAGTTTTCCACTTATCACAGGGGGCTTTCCCTATCCATTGTGATTTCTTTATCTGCCCACCTATGCCTCTGTGAATCATATCCTCTTCAAGCCCTTCAGCTGATTCCCCTTGTCCCCAGCAGAAGTGGTGGCTCTGGTCAGGTCATCTCACCACTGATGAGAGTCTACCTTGTTTCTTATTGGTTGATTTAGTTACGCACATGTATGGGTTAGTGGGTAGGGATAAGCTTTCCCTCTTCTCCCCACTCGAGAGCCTGGCTCGGTCTCCTGCTCAGGTTTGCCATGCCACTGAGCACTAACTGGCTTATCTGTGCAGACTTCCTTTTCCCCCCCTGAATATTCAGAGGAGCTTATGGGAGAAACAGACCCTCACCTCTCTCAACTTCCTGAGTTTGGGAGCAGACAAGGGGACGCTATAATTTCTGAGAATCTGAGGGACCTGTTCATGGCATATGAAGTCAGCCACATAAATTATGGAACTTAAATGATGGTTCCAGTGATGGGATGGTAAATGCTTAACAACTGGCTCCCTGCCCCCACCCAAGCCCTGATTTGTAGCATCTGCTGATAGCCTTGATGTAAATATTCCCACCACAGCTAGCCTGCCGCTTCCCATGTGATGCGCTGACTGTGTGGTGCTGCCCAGGGAGCATGGAAGAGTCTGCTCACCATTGCGTAGCATTTCCACCCCACAGTCTAGACTAGACAGGCTCCATGGCAGAGAGAATAGTAGACTGTGGCAAGGTAGGAAGATGTGAAAGTGGAGAATTGGTTTTTAATATGATTTATCCCATTTCAAGTTTTAATTATTTTAATTTAATTTATTTTAATTTTTATTAATGGCATGTTCAACAACTGGCTTGGAAATTTTCTAAAAAATTAATGATTGGCTCTTCTAAACCAGCATTCTCTGGCTCCAACACACCATGGAAGGGTTCTATTGGCTGGATGTTTATGGAAATAAAAAATCAGTTTTCATCAAGGTAGAAAACAAAAACAAAAAGCTGCCATTTCAATTGCGCCACCTCGTGGCACCACCTAACAGTACCATACCCCACCCCCTCAATCCCACCTCCCCCACTTTGGTCATGCTATGACTATTGGAGACACCAAACATCTTGGTCTGCTTGGAACAAACCCTGCTTTTTAGTTCATTACCCTGGATTAACTCTGAATGTCACCCACTTCACAGTCTCCGAAGTGCTCTTGTTTTTATCAATAAAGATGCAGTCACGCAACCTGTACCCAGTAGACTGCAACTTGTTTGAGGGCAGCCACTGGGTTTTATCTCTTTACTATTCCCCAAGGCGAGGAGGTCTTCAGCCTATGCTTGTCAAAAGACTAGCAAATGTGAAGGCTATGGAACACGTTTTCTTGCCTTGTTACTTTCTGATTGTCACTAGGGTTTGGAAATACAGAGATTTTAGAATAACCTGATTGGCCCCGTTATCCCTGACCCATCGTCCTTGTCCTCGAGCAGGAAAAGTCAGGCTGAGAGACGTCAGAGCCTCGCCTCCCAGGGAGTGTGTGGCAGCCAGAGGGTGTTGGTCTGGCCATCTGGTACAGGAACAGTTGAGCCGTGTGGGAGCCCAGCTGGCACGGGAATCCTTGGCTGTCCCCGGCAAACAGCACGGGGAGGAGAGCCATGGGATCAATAGTAATTTCCTTCAGAAGAACGGCGATGTAGTGTGGTTGGCAATGGCATTGGGCTTTCCCTGGCACGGACGGAGGGTTCTAAGTGCAGTCGGTCCTCTCAGCTAGGAAATGGACATGCAGCAGTACGGTGGACAGGGAGGGGAACAAGGATGGGTCTTTCTTGGCCTGAGCCCAAGAGAGGTTGCCAGGTTGGCTGTAGAAGCCAGTTCTTTCTGTGCTTGCATGTCATTGGTGTAGCCTCGTAGACACTTCCGAGGCACTGACAGAGAGGAAGTCATGGAAGCTGCACCATTCCCACAGGCCTGCTGGAACTTTCCCACAGGCCTGCCGGCACCTCCCAGGCAATGACCATCCACTCAGCTGTTGAGGGGAAACATCAGTGTGCTCTGGGAACAGGCTGGGACTGAGGTGGAAAAGAGTCTGTGTGTATTCCTCACTGCCCAGAGACAGGAAGGAACTAGCCCATGCTTTCGAAGCAGGGCCACCCCCCTCCCCACAGAAACAGTGGTGATCCACAGTGTTCATTGCTCACACTGGGGGTCCCAGAAGGATGAGGGTGTGGCTACAATGGTACCTCCCTTAGATCACCCCTTTGGGGGAAAGAGTGCCCTACTTCCCACTTCGAATTGCCCTGTCCTCCCAACTTCCAGAAAGCAATTCATTCTGTGACTAGTCTATACTGGCATGTGAAAGAACTCACCCTCTCACTTCAATTCTTGACATTTCTGAATCTCCAGAACATTCCATAGGCTCAACTGCAGCCTCTGTCGACAACTGTGCTATCCACAGTTTCATGCCACACTCGGCCCTTCTGTTGCCTGCCTCCTTCACAGGTGGTCGTGAGAACACCAGCAGCTAAGCTCCCGAAGAGTCCACACCTCAGGACCTCTTCCCTGGACCAGGGTGTATGTGTGTGTGCGTGTACGTGTGTGCACGTTGAGGGGAAATGTTCTGTTCTGTGGGTCACACCCAGCATGCAAAGCAAGAAAAGCCTGGGAGGAGCTTCTTCTTGTCTCCATATTGGTGATCAGGGGGAGTTCATGAGGGGAAGTTCCTAAGATGGTTGGGAAGAATCACTTTCTGCCACCCAGTCACATTTCCGGCACTTCTTGATTTAATGGCTGTGTTCCGCAGGTGCGCCTCATTTGCCCCAGCCTCTTCCCTAGGCTGCTCCTGTGCCCATGGTTTGAGCTGCAAGTGAGGAAGAAGGGGCACTTTGAAATGAGCTACACCCCTCTCCCCCCCTCCCCAGTAGCACGGCTCCACGAGCATACTCCTAAACCCTCGAGAATCCGGTTCTTTATCCACACTGAGACGGAGATAGTGAGCTAAGGCGCATAAACAGTGAGTGTGGAGTGTGCGGCCCGCCTGCCTGGGGCACAACAGAGCTGCTCTCCTTTCTTCCCCATCTGCTGCTACTGGGGATTGAACCCAGGGCCTCATGCAATGCTGGCCGAGCACTCTACCACTGAGCTATACCCCCACAGTTGTTGCCTTTATTTTCCTTCCTGCCATTTTTGGCTTGCTTTGTTTGACTTCGTGCTCCTCCTTTATCAGAATGGCTTGCCGAGTATACCTTGGTTCTGTGGATGCAGGAGGCAGGGAGTGGTGGTGGTGGTTGTAGCGGCTGAAGATACAGAGAGTCAGTCCTACCTTAATGCTACCTAGCCTCATGGACACTGCTTCCCAGAAGAAGCAAGTGTGTTTTTAAAATTTTTTAAAATTCATTTTACATGTCAAGCACCATTCTCCCTCCCTCCCCCTCCCCTTCTCCCCCACCTCTCCGGAGCCCCTCCCCCAACTCCTCAGAGAGGGGAAGGCCTCTTGTGGGAGTCAACTAAACCTGGACTAAGCCCCTCCCCTCTGCATCAAAGTTGAGCAAGGTATCCCTCCATAGTTAATGGGCTCCAAAAAGGCAATTCATGCACTGGGGATAAATTCTGGTCCCACTGCCAATGGCCCCACAGACTGCCCGATGCATAGAACTGTCACCCACATGCAGAGGGCCTAGTTTGGTCTCATGCAGGCTCCCCAGCTGTCAGTCCAGAGTCTGTGAGCTGCCACTAGCTCAGGTCAGCAGTTTCTGTGGGTTTCCCCATCATGGTCTTGACCAGCCTTGCTCATATAATCCCTCCACCCTTTCTTCAACTGGACTCCAGGAGCTTGGCCCAGCGCTTAGCTGTGGATCACAAGTGTGTTTTCTTTTCCTTTCTTTTCTTTTTTTTTTTTTTTTGTTTTGTTTTTCGAGACAGGGTTTCTCTGTGACTTTGGAGCCTGTCCTGGAACTAGCTCTTGTAGACCAGGCTGGCCTCGAACTCACAGAGATCCTCCTGCCTCTGCCTCCTGAGTGATGGGGTTAACGGCGTGCGCCACCACCGCCCGGCTGCAAGAGTGTTTTTCAACAACTTCATTTTCTTTATTTTACTTGAGACAGAGGTCTTGCTATGTAGTCCAGGCTGGCATGGTTTTTCTTTCTAGTCCAGGCTGGCCTCAAACTCATAGCAACCCTCCTGCCCCAGCCCCCCAGGTGCTGGGGTTATAGGCATGAGGCATCACAGGCTAAGGAGGCAAACTGAGGCCTGTCAGGGAACTGACTCGCCTAAGGCAGCCTCTGGCTGACAGATTTCATGACAGGAAGTGCAGATGGGTGGCTTTCCACAGCGCTTCTCCATCTCCCTTAAAAGTGAAGGCAATGGCTTTGGAGCCGCCTCCTGGAGTTCTGAGCAGAGACAGAGAGGGAGAGAGAGAGAGAGAGAGAGAGAGAGAGAGAGAGAGAGAGAGAGAGAGAGAGAGAGAGAGAGAGAAACACAGGAGCCCACGAGAGAGCTGAGGCTGCTCTTGTTTGTTCCCAAGCTTGCCAGAAGGGCACTTCCCTCCTCCCCACTGATGTCAGCCGATGACGTCTGGGCCGCATTCAGGCCATGCTGTCATTTGTCCCATGCTCATTCAGCTGATTAAAAGTCATCAATTGTTTTTTAAGCCACCAGCAGGCGAGCCACCAGGCGCCATTTGTTATTGCTCGGCCATGCTGTGAAATGCTGTTTAAACGCACTGAGCAAAGCTTTCAGAAACCAGAGGCCAAAAGCGGTTTGGGAGGAAAGCAAATAGGAGAGAAATGAGTGGGCCCGAATCTTTGCCAGAGGGAACAATCAGGCCAAGCAGCTGACGTACTGGTCCCCCTTTCAGCAGCTCCCACACAATGCTTTTCAGGGGCCTTTCCCTTGGGGCCAGAGCTACAGGGAGTCCCCTTCATCTTCCTGCCTGCTAAAATAATCTCCACGATGGCTAACAAACATTCACTTAGGGATTTTTTTTTTTTTAAATCTAGTCTTTCTATTTCCAAGTTGTCCCCTTGGTTTTGACAGGGTTAATGTTTCCACAACACAACTCAATGCCATCTTTGCTCAGACAACTTCTGTGGTTGCCCACTGTTTGTGGACTGAAGACTGAAGTTGCAGCTTGACACCATAGTGCTACAGTGTCACTGTTCTGATCGCCTCTGTTCATCAGTCAAAGCAGAGCTTCAACCTCTCCCAGGCACGACCCTCATTCTGCTCCCTTTATTCCTGTCATTTCTTCAGTCTGAGACAGTGAACTGTCCCTCACCTCCAAGTCTTCTTCTGAAGCCCCTCTAGGTCACCCAAGGGGTATGGTGGGGCCCATCTCTGTCCTGCCGTCGTTCCTGAAGATGCAAGTCCCTATCTTCTTTGTGTTTCCCCAGCCACATGAGGAGGAGAGGCCCTGGTGCCTGGAGCCCCTCGCGTTTATCATTTCTGTGCACACAGCTACCAGCACCTGTGTCCCTGTGCCTGGGGGCTGTCTTTGACCACCTGAGTCCTCTGTGTCTACAAGAAGCAGATAGGCAGTGTCTGGGGAAATCATGTTCTTCAGGGGTAGACCTCCATCACTGAGTGATGGAAACTGGGGAATTCATCTCCCATCTCCCTCCCTTTTGCTCTGGAGTAGGACTGCGCCCCAGTTGACCATAACAGTAGCCTGTGCAATTCTCTTCCCAGCTTCTACCCAGGTAAATAGTTGGCAGGATAGCTTACTGGCAGTGCACTTGCCTAGCATATATGAGGTCTCACATTCCATTGACAGTGCCGCAAAAACAAAGGACAAAAAACAAACAAACAAAAAAAAAAAAAACAAAAACAAAACCCAAATAGTACTCAGATCCTTATTTCAGGGTCTTTTTTCCTTTGGGGGGAAGTACCCAAACTTAGATCATATACCATTTTGTTCTGGTCCTTTGTCCTGCCTAACTAGCCATAGGTCCCCTGTAGGTCTGACATGGTACCTTGTCCATAATAAGTAGCCATGCATAATAGGTGAAGGGTAGATATTGAATGGCTCAAAAATTCTGAATGAAACAAGCAGACCTGTTTTCTGTGCGTGGTTCTCTCTACTCACATATGGCCAGGCTGTTCATTTGCCTGTGTGCCAGATCTCTTTCATTCATGATCTAGCCTCGGCACATTCCCCCAAGCCCCCGCCTTTACCCCTTCTCTGCGCTGTCACTGAACCTAAGTAGTTAACCTAAGTAGTTCGCCTGGCCCTGTCTCTTATTCTGTTACTGGGGTTCATTTTCTCTCGATCCTGGTTCTCTCATTCTCAGGGGTGAATCTTGCAATCCCAGGGGCTTCCTGTTAGTCACTTCTATTCCCAGGAGGCATCCGGAAGGCTAATTTCAAATGAATCAGAGAAGGGCAGTGTCATTGGAACAAACAGCTGGTTTTTCCAGCCATCGCTTAAGAAATCTGTAAGTGTACACAAGGCTGAACTTTGTGACTGTGGGAACAGAGGCTGTGGGGTACTCAGAGACAGGAGAACACACATCTGAATGTCCCATCGTCATGACCTTCCTTGGCCCAGAGAACATAGAGCCCTGATCTTGGATCTCCATGAAATATAATTCTATGGTGTGTGGGTGCAGTGTGTGTGCGCGCACGAGTGTGTGTGTGCACGAGTGTGTGTATGTGCGAGTATGTGCGTGCGCAGTGTGTATTGTGTGTGTGTGTGTGTGTGTGTGAGAGAGAGAGAGAGAGAGAGAGAAAAAGACAGAGAGAGAGAGACCTTGACGGATGTGGTTTCTTCTCAGTGGTACTGTAGGGCTTTGTCAGGCCACCCCACACCTCAGGGAGAGAAGTCTTTGTGTGGATTGCCAATCTGAAACATCCGCGCCAGCCTCCCCCCTCCCTTCCAATTGTCTCTTATGGGCTGGGGAAACACTGAGTTGAGAAGGCTCAGGCTAGGTGAGGGGCGGGTCGAGCTCCCAGGCAGCCAGTGGCAGCTGCTAGTGCACCTGGAAAGAGCATTTGCTCTGTTACAGACAATTCTCATTTCCACCTCTGCACAAAACAAAAGGCAACCAGCTTGCCTGGGGCTACACTGTGGAAAAACAAACGCTGGCTAGAGTACCTCAAATCTCCACGAACTTTCCAAACCACAGGAACAGGCAGGGCAGTGGCGGTGGGTGGCATTTTTGAGGCAGGAGGGTTGGCCCTCCGATGCTCATAGGACAGTGATGGACCCTCCCTGTGGGTCTTGGGCTGGTGGGTGAGGCCTATGAATGAGACGTGGCTCCTGAGCCCTAGGCATGGGCTGTCACTGAACCCCTGGCCTGAACTCCAGAAGGAGCTGCGGGAGGGAAAGGCCTTGCTGGCTGCTTTGTGTGGAGCTGCTGTTACCCTGGAAACGGCCCTTCTGGCCTCCAGGGCCTAATAACATTCCTCAAAGTTCTGAGGAGTTGTGAGTTTTGGAATGATTACATAAATGTGGCTTTGTGGGCGCGGAGCACTGAGCGGGTAATGCTCCACCTCTTGAGTCAGGCCCTTGAAGAAAAACAGCAACACAAAGGAGAGCGAAGTGAGCCAGTCCAAAAGATTTGGGGGTTAAGAACTACCATTGCCTGATGGCAACCTTCTGGGCATCTTTATTTTTTTCTTAGATGGCAATGCCTGGAGGTGTCTAGTGGACACTACAACTGAGATACGTGTTAGAGGATTGGTGTACAGGTCTCTTTATCTTTCTCTAAACATTTGCTGTCTAGGTCACTATGGTTGGACGACAAGTTGTCACATTACAGAAATATTCAGTAATGAAATAACTATATGGAATTTGTTCCCACCCAGATAGCTGTCCCTTCTGACCAGCTAGCTGCATCATCTTAGCCTTTCCAGGGTCATAGCCCAACACCACCAGGCATTGGAGGCCAGGCGCTGTTGGAATCCTGAAGGCAGAGAACGGTCCTGGAGGCTGCTCCCAGCTCAGAAGGTGGCGTTCATTCATTCACCGTAGGTTTGCCCCACAACCCCGCAGCCCTACCCCAGGCACTGATGGAACCAGGACCTTGTGAACGCTAGACAAGCACTCTGCCCCGACCCACAGCCCATCCTTAGGCATGGTGAGCAAGTGAGCACAGTTCCCAGTGGAAGGGCCCATCCACAAGCAGGAACAGCAAAGGAACACATCCTTTCAGAAGGACATCCCTTGGAAGACAGCTGATGCGAACCTGGAGCATTTGGGCTTCAACAGTCCTCTTCACGATGGTGCGTGAGTCAGGTGTCAATTGCAGGCTGTCATGCCACACAATGATTTGGTTAGGGGAAAAAAGAAGCTTTGAATCTCCAACAAAACTTCCTAGCACATTGTTATAGGGTATTGCTTTTGTAGCCCAGGCTGGTCTGGAACTCCCTATGTAGCCCAGGCTATCTTGCCTAGCGTCTTGAGTGCTGGGATTACAGGTATGTGCCGCCACACCCTACCAATTTTACTGTTTGCTTGAACTCAATTATTTTAAATTCCTCTAATATGTGGGATTAAAACAACAACTTAGTTTTGAGCCAAGTGTCGTTTGGGAGATCAAATCCCAGCTACATTTCCCACCACCATTTACATAGAAAATTTGACTTCCATTTTAAGTATTTTCACTAGCCGTGGGCTTCCCCTGTGTTGGCTATTATTAGGTGACAAGGGTCTCTAGTATTTCCAGGACCTGACGGGCCTGGGGACTTGGGGTTTCTCTAGCAGAGGCCAAGGGTAATGGCCATATAGAAGTGTGTGGGTCAAGTGAGTTCCTTCAAACGTCACCTGTCATTACCCTTCCCATACCTCTTAGGGCTTTTATTGCTGTGAGGAGACACCATGACTGCAGCAACTCTTATAAAGAAAATGTTTAATTGGGGTGGCTGGCTTACAGTTTCAGAGGTTCAGTCCATTCTCATCATGCCGGGAAGCGTGGTGGCAGGCATGGTGCTGGAGTAGCTGAGAGTCCTATACCTTGCAGGCAACAGGAAGTCGACTGAGACACTGGGTGGTATCCTGAACATAGAAAACCCCAAAGCCCACCCCCACAGTGACGTACTTCCTCCAACAAGGCCATGCCCACTCCAACAAAGTCACACCTCCTAATAGTGCCACTCCCTATGAGATTATGGGGGCTAATTACAGTCAAACTACCATATTTCTTTATCCATCCACAACTCCTCTCCCCAGTTCTATAGACAGCTACTCCCCATCCAAAAGCCCATCCCTTGAGAGCCCCTAATTGTTCTCTCTTTCACAGGTGACAGGTAGGGGTTTAGTAGATCCTGTTGGCCTACATGGTTAGAACATTTCTAGACTGTGTTAATGGGTGCCTGTCTCCAGGCTAATGCCCCTCTCTTCTGCTTTACTTTTACTCTGTCAAGCCAAGTGTCAGTGAGGACAACACCATGCCCTGTCAAGTCAGGTCATTCCTCATCTCAAAATCTAAACTGCGCTGGAGAGATGGCCCAGTGCTTAGGAGCACTTACTGCTCTTGCAGGGAACCCAAGTTTGCTTCCCAGCGCCCATGGCTGGTGCCTCACAATCACCTGTGACTCCAGCTCCAGGGGATCCAGTGCCCTCTTCTGGTCTCTACAGGCACTGCAGTGACATGCACAGCCCCCGGCACACATGTACATAGTTAAAAATAGAAAAACATAAGCAAACAACCCTCCTAAACTTTCCTAACCCAACCACAGCAGAAGTAGTGCCCAAGGCGATGCCACTACTCCTTGAAAGTGTACTGGAACTCGGGAAGGCCATGATCTCTCCCCGTCCTGCCCTCCCTACTTTCTTAGACCTCTTGGCATTAATTGCCATCAGATGCAATCTAGTATATTTGGATTATCTGGTTTTTGACCTTTCTCTCTTAAGAGCAAGCTCAGTAGCCTCCCCAGGGGCAGAGATTTGTTTTTTATTTTACTTTATTCATACGCATATGTGTGTGTGTGTGTGTGTGTGTGCCTGCGTGCGGGTGTAGGTTAGAGAACACGGTTCAGGAGTCAGTTCTTGGCTTCTGTCTTGTTGAGGCAGTGTCTCTCTCATTTCTGCTGCTGCGCCACAGCCTCCTGTGTAGCCTTTGCCTGCCTCTGCCTCCCAAGTGCTGGCATTAAAGGCGTACGCCACCACCGCCTGGCTTTTTAATTTGAGTTCTGGGATAGAATTTGAGTCATCAAGCTTATGCCACTAGCATCTTTATCTGTCAAGTCATCTTCGTAGCCCTCTTATTTGTTTATTTTCTTATTCATCATCTCCTCCTCCGCCTCCTGTTTTGGTACTGGGAATTGAACCTAGAGCTTGTAACTCTAAGATGCATCCCTAGCCCTCGAGATTTGTTTTAAATTGGTTTTTGCTGCACTTCCACCTCCAGTTCAGTGTTTAGAACATAGCAGAGCCTCAACTTTATTTATTTTTCCGGCAGGATCATATTGTGTAACCTAGGATAGCTTTGAACTCACTATATAGCCCAAGATGGCCTGGAACTTTTAATCCTCCTGCCTCAGCCTCTGAGCGCTAGGATTACTGCACTGCCAAGCTCAGTCCATCTCTGTGAATGTGTGGGGCTGGCGGCAAATGCTGGAATGGGGCCTTGGTGATAAAATGGGCCTAGAGCAAAAGCAAGATCTGCCCCACCCCAGGTCCTTTACTTTGTGTGTGGCCAAGGCCTTGCCTCTCAAAGGCCCTGAAAGTCCCATAAGCAAAGGTCTCAAAAGCCCCGCCTGAGGCTTGAGGTTAGGTGCCTGCTCTCATAGGACTTCTAGGAAATGGCCGGGGTGGTGTCATATCCTTCCAGGACTGTGCTGTAGCTTCCGGGATGATTCTGCTTAGGTTTGTGGGCAGCTGGACTAGGCTAGGTCCTGCAGAACCTCTAGGCCCATCACAACTCTGAGGCCAGCTCTTCTGGTCCACACAGACATTTCATGCGTGCTTCTGTTGAGTGGAAAACAGAGGACGAGACAGTGCAGCTGCTTTCGACACTGCCAGCCCTGTAGGTTGCCAGGCAGTTTTTCTTCCCAGAATGTACCCAACTCACTAATCTCCCAAGGCCCCCTCCCTTTTACCCAGTAACCCCCTCTGTAGGCTTCTGCTTTCCAGGGTTGTCTTGCCCATAATGTGGTCTTCCCACAGACTGCAGGGACTAGCAGTCTGATGCCACGGACATCGGAGCCACCCTCTCTGCTCTCTACCTGCCTGACGCTCAGCCTGGCAGTCCTGACTCTGACTTAGAATTCCAAGAGAGCTTTTTAAGAACTTCCCCTTGCCTGGATCCCACCTCATTCAAATCATCAGCACAGGACCCAGGCATGGCAGCCTGAAGCCCCCAGGTGACCTGCTATGTGACCAAGTCTGAGGCAATATGCTACCTGACCTACTGGACTTTGCCACCGAGTACTTACTCCTTGGCAAGCTCATGTCCTGCCAGCCTCCAAAACTTAGCTCTTACACTTTCAATGTGAAAAATGTCTTGTGGACACAGGTAAGCGCCGGCTTCCCCTTGCCCCAGATGTTCCTCATTAAAAATAATTCAAGGGGCTAGAGAACGGCGGCAGAAGGGTGAAAAGTACCTGCTGCCGGTTCAGAGAATCTGGCTTCAGTTCCCAGCACTCATAACAGTTGTTCGCGACCATACCTAACTCCAGTTCCAGGGGATCCTACAGCCACTTAACCTCGCAGGCATCAGACACACATGTGTGCACATAAGTACGCACAGGAATCACACACACACACACACACACACACACACACACACACACACACATCTTTAAAAATTGTTTGAGAGTTTTGTAAATTATATAAGGAATTTTAGTCATTTCCACTCCCCCCTCCCTCTCCTGCTGGAACCCATCTCAACCAGTTAGTTCCCCCTACTTCCATACCTTTGTTTGTTTGCGGACCACTGAGTTTCTTGCCTGAGCATGGACAACTTATCAGTGGCAATACCAGCAAAGAAAATGACTTCCTTCCTCCAAGAACCTGTAATTGCTGATACTCCCTCTGAGATGGGTGGAACCTCATGGGCCCTTCCTTTCCCATCCACGATGAAGTGCTCAGGGACTCACTGTGGTATAGATAAACTATACCAGTGCTTGCGCTGTCTCTCTCTGTCCTCCTCTCTCTCTTCCTCCATCTCACTATTGGACTTGTTTTGGGGACTAGGTGGTTGATAATCAGCCACTTCATTGAGGTTCACATTTGACCCTTGCTTTAATCTTCTCCCCAGGGTTTCCAGCTTTGACTTGGCCCTGTATTATGTACTCTCTGGTCTCTCTTAACCTGGCTTCCTGGGGTGTAGAATCAGCAGAGAGAGTTTTGAAATGCAAAGGTCTAAGCTTAGAAGCCAAGGGACCAACGTCTGGTCCTCCCAGGTCTTCCGTGGGATGAGAGACTAGTCTACATTTGCCAGGAAAGCTGTGATCAGAGGGGCACACTACACTCCTCTGGCAGGGTTACCTGGGAAGGAAGATGTTCATTTGAGGATTTCTATGGTTCCTGGGTTGGCAGGGGAGGCCCCATTGCACTTGGGGAAGCCTGAGGGTTCCACTCAAGAGTTTCCTGGCTTCTAGGACAAGGTGAGCCACAGCACACATTTGTTGACTGGCTAAAGACAGCCCTTGGTGCTAATGAGGGACTTCTGGGGACAAGTATCCAGCCAAGGACTGTGAAGAGTGCCTAATATAGATCTCCTTCCAGAGGAGGGGACCAGAGCCAAAGAGAGGAAATGAACTCTGGAAGGCCACCCAGTGAGTTTGGGCTAGGCCTGAGGCCCAGGCCAGCTGCCCCTTTTCTTCTATGGCCTTTGGCCATTTCCTGGAAGGTAAGATTATTAAACTGATGGACACAAGGCAGGCTATAAACTTGGATGGAAAAAAAATAACATCTTTAGTTTTGCCCACAAAACTAACTGAAACGGAGCATAACCTTTAGTGGATGTAGGAAACAAATCAAGGTGATGGCAGTAGCTGTGAGTTTGTCACTCTTAGTCCAATTTTTCATGACCTATAACAAAAATACCGGAGGCAGGCTACTTCACAAAGAAAGGGGCTTTCTTTGGGCTCCGAGTTTTGGTAAAGCAAATCGTCATCACAATCATCATGCTTCTAGCCCAGGCAGGTCTCAAGCACCCAGTAGTCCTCCTGCTTCAGCTTTTCAAGTGGTGGGATTAGAGGTGTGGGCCACTGTGTCCAGGTGATGAATTTGTTGCTAGCAGAGTCCCAAGGTATTAGAGAGGATCACATGACAAGGGGCAGGAGTTGTGTATGCATGTGTCTTCTAATCTCTCTCTATTTATTTTATGTATGTGTATGAGTGCTTGTCTGCATGTATGTCTGTGCACCACATGGGTGCTTGGTGCCTGCCAAGGCTAGTAGGATCTGGAAATGGAGTTATAGATAGTTGGGAGCCGCCATGTGGATGCTGGGATTCTCTGCTAGAGCAGTTAACCTCTGAGCCAGCTCTCCAGTCTCTGTCCTTCTTTTTTAAAGCCATTAGGATTCAATCATGGGGCTCCACCCTAATGATCTAATCCTAATCATTTTCCAAAGGCGCCACCTCTAAATACCATAGTCAACTTGTGTTTCCACCCCTTTAAAACCTCACAATGGGATTAAATTTCAGCCCAAATTTGAGAGGGAGATTGCATTCAAACTACAGCAGTCACCAAGAGAAATCACAGATATTATCATAATGCCTCATAGTTATGAGTTTTTGATATATGCAGTTCCTTTACCTCACTATTTAATGTATCAGATTAACACATATATGACTGTATTATCAGGCATTTTGATGCATGCCAAAAAATAATAAAATAAATACTTGGTTTGTTTATAATTCTATTGGCTTTATTTTTTATTTCTCTTGCTTTTTGGTGCTGGGCATGGAACCCAGGGCTTCCCTCATGCCAAGTACATACCTTACTACGGAACAACATGCCCAGTCCTGCCCAGTACTTTATTGCATGCATTTAATGCCTTATTCTGAGAAAGGGTGTGGGTCCATAGGCTTCACCAGCCCATGAAGGGGCCATGGCACAAAAAATCGATACCAGGGTCAGGCAGGATGGCTCAGCAGGTAAAGTTCCTTACTGCCAAGCCTGATGATCCTGAGGAGAGAACCAGCTCTCACAAATTGCTCTCTGATCTCCACATGGACGTACATAAACACCCACTAAATTGAAAAGGAAAACTTAGAAATGATCTGAAAAAAGATTCTGTCCTCTTTTTAAGAATCAGTCTCCAAAACCACAGAGATGTCTTTAGCAGATGAGACTCTGTTTCCCGGGTGACTAGAGAGCTCCTGCCTGAGAGACAGCAGTGCTGAGCTTTCTTCTTAGCAGTCACTCAGTTTTGCTGTCACTCAGGTGTTTTGCAACCTTAGGTTGATGTCCAGAAAGTAGTGGTTATAGCAGCCCCACATTTCAGGGTTGTCGTGGGATTAAGAAGATGCATCTAGCCGGACAGTGGTGGCGCACGCCTTTAATCCCAGCACTTGGGAGGCAGAGGCAGATGGATCTCTGTGAGTTCGATACCACAGAGATCTACAAGAGCTAGTTCCAGGACTGGCTCCAAAGCTGCAGAGAAACCCTGTATCGAAAAACCAAAAAAAAAAAAAAAATGCATATAGTGCTTGGTCCTGAGCATGGCTAAAGGTACAAGTCCAGAATGTATCAATGGTGGCTGTTACACACCAATGTGTGTGTGTGTGTGTGTGTGTGTGTGTGTGTGTGTGTGTGTGTGTGTGTAGTTGACAAGAACAATTTCTTTATTTTGGCCGATTCAAAAAGAAAAAAAACTTAATTTGTTTATCAAAATTTCCAAACCTCAATTCATAGGTATTAAAAAAAAATCATTCAAGATCAGATGGCTTAGGATGATGTTTTCAATTACATTACATCTTTTAATTAAAGGGTAATTTGTATATCATAAAGCTCACTGTCGTCAAAGTATACAAGTCAATAAATTTTTACATATGCCTAGATTCATGGGATCACCTCCCAGACCAGGACTTTTCTAGTATCCCAGAGGGTTCCCTCCTACTCTTTCTCAGTCATTGCTACATTCCCTTCTTTAAGCTTAGATTTAGATTTTTATTACTATGATAAACAACCAGGACCAAAAGCATCTTGGGAAGGAAATGGTTTATTCCATCTTACATTTTATAGTCCAGGATGAAGGGAAGTCAGGACAGGAGCTGGAGGCAGGAACTGAAGTAGAGAGCATGAAGGACCACTGCTTACAGGCTTCCTAAGTCTGCTTTCTTATACAACCCAGGGCCATCTGCTTAGGGGTAACACCAACCAGTGTGTGGGCCCCTCCCACATCGGGCATCAATCATTGATCATCAGTCAAGAAAATGGTCAACAGACTTGCCTTCAAGGCTTGTCTGATGGAGCAATTCCTCAGCTGAGATTCCCTTACTGCAGTTTCTTTTACCGTTTATTATAATATAAAACTCGGGGACAAATATAAGATAAGAACTTGAGACAATCACCACAGCTGTAATCGTGACACACCCACCAATTTGTCTCCCCTTCTCCAGGGCCTGTGCAACCTTCCAGCCTGCCTCCCTTATCTGGGAGCCATTCTTTCTCAAGTCCAGGGGAACTCTCTGATCCATCCCTGATTAGCTGAATGTAAACCCCACCTCTTGAACCAGTATCTGACTCTAATTGGACATTGGACCACAGCGTAGATAAGATTCTTGTAATATTCCCCCTTCCAGATATGTCTACATTTGTGTCTAGTTGACAAAAACCAACCAGTACAAGCACTATCCTAGGTTCTATCACCAATGAGTAGTCTAGCCTCTTCTGGATCTTTCTGTAGATAGAATCAGAAGAAGGGACTCCTTTGTGCATCTGTTTCACTTACTATAATATCTAAGCTGTATCTACCTATGTTTTGGCCCATGTCCACAATTTCTTCCTTTTCATTGCTAGATAGTAACTACAATGTACATATCTGTTCTCCTGCTGATGAAAACTTTGACTGTTCCTATAGTTTTGGCTCTGGTGAATCAAGGTGCTGTGAATGTTCATTTCCTTGCCCTTGTGTGGATGTCTGAATTCATTTCTCTTGGCTATGCCTAGGAATGAGATTTCTAGTGTTATGCCCAAAGTCTGGATCCCTGAAACATTACCTAGAGACTATATCAGATGCAAAAGCAAAGAATCTTTATTGTGAGTTGACTCGGGTCCCTCTGTCCATCTCAAGTCGCAGTAAGAGAAAGAGTGCAGGAGGGACTTCGAGCCTGTGAAAAAGAGGGGGTTTATATAGGGGAAGAGGCTGGGCTTGTGATTGGCTGCCCCCAGTGGGGTGAGGGGAATTTTAGACCTTCAGGCTTGGGATTGGCTGCCCCCTATGATGTAAGGGGATTTCTAGGCCAGAGGGGAATTCCCCAATGCAGTAACTGCCTGAGGGGAATTTCCAAGCCTTTAGGGGCTCAGTGGTTGGTGTGTTTTCCTTGCTCAGGGATTGGCTGGTTTTGTGTCAGGGACAGAGATGGCTCTGATCTGGGACCAAATCTTTCTTTGGTTCTTTTTACCATTTTGATTCTAATTTTTGGACCAGCGTGATTATCTTTGCTATGCTCTGAAACTAGGGGCTTAGTGCATTCTTTTGGTCCTGATTTCAGGATACGGGAACTTTTCTCCGGCTCTAGGTTCAGGGACAAAATCTCTCTTCCCCTGGCTCTGCTCCCATTTCAGGGTGTGTTTCTTTCCCTGGCTCTGAACCCGGAGCCAGGCTGCTCAGGGCTTGTACTAGGGCTACGGACTCACTGAACTTGTGGGGGCCTGGGCTTCTCACTAGGTCAGAACGTTTGTACATGTTCAGTGTCCATTGCAGTTACATTTTCTTGGTTTGGAGACAGAGTCTCATGTAGCTTAGGATGGCTTCACTCTTGCTGCATAGCTCAGGATGACCTTGAACTTCTGGCCTCGACGTCTTCGGTGTTAGGATTACATGGATGCAGTCCCATAGCTGCTTTATGGTTTTCCTTGTGGGGATGGCTTCCTGCATGCCAGGCAAGTGTCTGACAATTGAGTTACATCCCCACTCTACTCCAATGAAGAGCTAGAAGATTTCTTTCTAGGAATTGAGACTTTACAGTAAGATTGATAGCTGTCCCATGAACCAGGGTTCCCCAAACTTCTCATCCAAGGAAGCAGCCATTCCATTTTTTTTTCTTATTTTGTGATGGAACCCAGGGCTTTGTGCAAGCTAGCAGTGTTCTACCACTGAATTATAGCTCCAGACTGATATCATGATGAATTTTTGTCTGCCAGCCATGGGCATAGTTTTGGTTGGATAAAGAACTATGATGTACAAGTGAATGAGGATGAATTAGAAGAGAGATGAGCAGAGGAAAAGAACTACCAAGGGCAAGGGATGGTGCAATTCTAACACCCAGAAGAAAGAGACAGAAGGATTAGCAGTTCCAGATTGCCTAGGCTATGTAGGGAGTTGGTAGCAAGCCTGGGCTACATAGTGAGACCTGGTCTCAAAAAAAAAAAAAAAAAAAACACCTCAAAAAGACCTTATAAGGGAAGTTGAGAAGCCAGGAATGGGCTGCTAGGTGGAGGGTGACTAAGCTGACTTGGCCAGCAGTTCCTAGAAAAAGGGGTGATTGCTTCCTCTGCTTACTACTCAGACAACCAAACCAGGCAGAGTGTCCTTCATTGTGGCTGTCTAGGTCTGATAAGGCCTGTTTCCTGTTTACATTTTTATTTATTAAAATTTTAAATTAAAATTTTATTTTTACTTCTCTCTCTCTCCCCTCTGTGTGCTGTGGGACAGTGGTCTGTACCTTGTCACTTGTACTTTAAATAAACACTGATTGGCCAGTAGCCAGGCAGAAAGTATAGGCAGAGCAACGAGAATTCTGGGAAGAGGGAAGTTTCAGTCTGCAGTCATCACCCAGACACAGAGGAAGATAGGCACAGAACAAGCAAGATGTGACTGCCTCACTGAAAAAGGTACCAAGCCATGTGGCTAACACAGACAAGAATTATGGGCTAATATAAGTTATAATTAGTTAATAAGAAGCCTGAGCTAATAGGCCAATCAATTTAATAATTAATGTAGACCTCTGTGTGATTTCTTTGGGATTTAACGACTGCAGGAACCGGGCAGGACAGAAACTTCAGTCAACATCTCTGTGTGTGCGCACATGCATGTGTGTGTGCGTGCAAGCATATGTGTGTGTGTGTGTGTGTGTGTGTGTGTGTGTATTTTGCTTGCACATACGGATGTGTAGCATATACATAACTGGTGCCCAAAGAGAACTTTGGATCCCCTGGAACTGGAGTTACATGTGGTTGTGAATCACCCATGTGGGAACTGAGCCCAGGTCTTTTGCAAGAACAAGTGCTCTTAACCACTGAACCACCTCTACAGCATGATATAAAAAGATTTATTTTCATTATTTTTAAGTATGTGTGTGCTTGTGTGTTCTTGGGTGCCCATAGTGTCCATAATAGGGCATCAGATCATCTGGAAGTAGAGGTACAGGTGGTTATGAACCATCTCATATGGGTTCTAGAAATCCAACTCTGGTCCTCTGCAAGAGCGGTATGTACTCATAATCTGAAAACCATCTCTTTATCCCCTGTGTGCATTATTAATTGAGCACAAATCAATGTCACCTTTTATTACTAGCCTTCTTCCTGCTTTTGACTCTTACCCAATAACTTCTTCACAGGAGGGAGATTTTCTGTGGCCCAATTGCCTTGGCCCACAAAGATGTTGTCCTGGAAATCTGACTGGGAACTACAAGGAGATTAAGAAAGACAGAGATCGGGCTGGAGAGATGGCTCAGCAGTTAAGAGCACTAGCTGTTCTTCCAGAGGACCTGGGTTCAATTCCCAGCACCCACATAGCAGCACACACCTGTCTATAACTCCAGTTCCAGGGGATCTGACTCCCTCACACAGACACACATGCAGGCAAAATACCAATGCACGTAAAATAAAAATAAATTAAAAAAAAAACAGATACAAGTAACATAAAGCTGGGATTAGGTGGGTCATGGGCTTGGGTGGAGATACAGCAGTAGCCTGGGAATTCAGCACTTCTGTACATCAAGGAGGAGGAGGCAGTCAGCTAATCCCAGTCTAGAGTCGCTAGAGGGGGGCAGCCTTGGAAGAGGTGATAATGCAGTCGTTTGAGACAAGGAAGCTCCTCTTGGTGCTTTTTGTACATGTTGTTTTTTTGCTAAAGGTCAACTGTTTCCTCAACATCTGACCTTGGACCAGGGGAAGGCCTTGCCATTCCCAGGAGTCTGAGGCACTGTGTCCTTGATATGGCAGTGCTAATATACTGAATGCTCCTTTACGCAGGAGTACACTGTCTTCCCACACTCAAGCCTGAGGCCTGTTACTGAGTAAATGAAGGCATTCTATTCAGAACCTGCTTAATTAGATGGTAAGATTTTTCTAGAACTGTGAATCTTAAAGTGTGGCTCCCTAGACCAGCAACAGCAGCAGCACATCGGACTTTGTTTAAAATGTCCATTCTTTGGGCTGCCTCAGTTGTTAGAGTACTTTGTTAGCATGCTTGGAGTCATGGGTTTGAGACCCAGCAGGGCATAAACTTGGGTGTGGTAGACCATTACTTCGATCTCAACTCTTGAGAGGTGGAAGCAGGAGGATCAGACATTCAAGGTTATCCTCAACTACTTGGTGAGTTAAGTCCAGCCTGGGTTACATGAGCCCCTGTGCCCCTTCCAGGGAATTCTGCCGATGCACACTCAAATGTGATAACCCTGACTTCTAACCTTTCCCTCCTTTTAATCAAAACAACACTACTGCCTGGTCCCCCTCCTCAGAGACACCATACTTAGTTAAGGGCATAGTCTTTGCTATATTTGCCTTTATTAACTTGAGCCACATTCTTTCTCATTCTAGAGTCTTCAGGGCTTTGACTGTTGTTAAAGGCCTTTTCTGTGGTATGGAGGTGATTGTGTCATGCCTGTCCTTAAGTCAATGAATTACACTCATTGATTTGCATATGTTGAGCCAACCTTGCATCCCTGGAAAGAAGCCAACTTGGTCATGGTGTATGCTTTTCTTAATGAGTTCTTGAATTCCATTTGCGAGAATTTTATTGAGAATATTTGCATCTATGCTCATCAGAGAAATTGGTCTATAGGCTTTCGTATCAGAGTGATGCTGACTTCCTGGAACTAGTCTGGTGGCATCTCTTCCCCTTCCGTTTTACACGGCTGTGTGAGGAGTGTGGGTACCAGCTCCTTAAAGGTCTGCTAAGTCTGTTTGCTGATGCCTTCCCTGTGTGCTTTTCCTCTCTTTCTTCAATACATGCAGCCTTTCTTTTCCAGCGTGTCTACCCTTCTTTTTTTCTTCAAAGTTTCAATTTCCCTGATGAATCTTACTTCTATGTGATTTCATCCCTGTGCTGATTTCCCAGCCATTCTGCTGACTTCTTCCTCTATGTTGCCAACTTTCTTATCCAGGTCCTGAGTTCAGTTCACATACTTCTTTGTATTCTCTTCAAGGTCATTGCTCATTTGAGGTCACAGACAACTTTTGAACTCTTCATCTGGCCTTTTACTTATTTTGGTATCTTTCGGTTCAGTAGTGAAGAGTTAAGCTCTTTTGGAGAAGTCACATTGTCTTGCTTTTTCATGCTTCTTGTGTTTCTGGGTTGTGGTTTGCAAATTTATTTGTTTGGATATTTTCTTTTCTGGTTGGGGTGGGGAAGATCTTATTAAGCAGCCTAAAATCTTGAAGGTTCAATCCTTACTACCATGCAGCAAATAGAATACAAACTTTTGAAAGTGGCGTCTGCTGGGCCTCTTACTGCCAGGGAGCCAGACAATGAGGTTGTGCTCTCTTTCAGTATCAGAGTTGACAGGGACTGGCGCAAAGATCACTCCCCACCCAGTACAAATTCTGGATGCTCAAACCCCATGTATAAAATGACACAGAATTTGCATAGCATCTACCTGTGCTTTTTTGTATATATATTTTATTTTTAGCTTTGTTTTTGGTTGTTTGGAGACTGTCTTGCTATGTAGCCCAGGCTGGCTTTGAACTTGTTATTTTCCTGCTGTAGCTGCCTGAGTGCTAGGATAACAGGCACACAGCACCATGTCTGTATGTTTTAAATCATCTGTAGGTTGCTTTTAATACCAATGCGTTGTAAATGCTGTATAAATGGTTGTTAAACATATTGTTTAGGGAATAATGACAAGAAAAAAAGCCTGTGTGTATTCAGTACAGATGCTGTGTTTTCTCACTATTTTCCACGGGTGGTTAGTTGGACCCACAGAGACTCAGTGACACAGAGGGCTGACTATATTTGCCACTGAGCCTTCAACTCCCCAGCCCAGGGCCCTTCTGAGCATGGTGCTGAAGATGATGGAGCTCTTGGGCACCTACCGAGTTAGCTGTCTTGCATGCTTAACACAGCGCATGCTCCAAAGGTTGACTTTTTGCCAGCCTCGCTGGTTGCTTGCTACAGTTCCTGCTTATTTCTCTTTGGTATGCATCCTCCAGCTCAGCACACCCATCCTGCTGCCTGGACCCCCATCTAAGGTGGCAGGGGGTTCTTGGGAATAGAATCAACTCATGCCTGCACAAAAGTAGGACACCATGTAGACACTATTGATTTTCCTATAAAGGGTGAACTTTCTATTAAAACAATCACATAAATTATTTAACTAAACCCTACATGGCAGTCCGTGGTAGTATATAGCTAGGAGGGCCAAGATCAGGACAGCCAATGCAAAAGGACCAGAGAGCTTGTACCTTTATGGCATAGGACTGGCAGGTATGGAAGTCACCACCGGAGTTAATAAATCTGTGTTTTGCTCTAGAGCTTTGGGATCACACATGCGTCTTTCTTTTCTTTCGCAGTGGCTTGGGCAACAAAAAGCCACTGTATTCAGAATGAGGACATTTTTAGTTCTATCCTTCTTATCCCCTCACACCCCCATCCTTAGATCTGAGGCAGGTGACCACAGCCTCTGTTCAGACATTCTCCGTTGCAGGCTCTCTCCACTCTGCACCCCTACCCTCTTTTCCTGCCTTTGCTAAGAAGAGGGTGGGGGAGAGAGAACAAAACCCTATACACTTCCAGGATGTTGTTCCCCACCTCTGTTGCTTTCTCTCTCCCTCCCCCCAGCCAAGGGTTTCCTTGGAAATGGTATGACTGTCCTGAATTGTTCTGGTGGTTTAAATTAAAGAGTAATCCCAGCACTCAGGAGGCAGAGGCAGGCGGATCTCTGTGAGTTCCAGGCCAGTCAGGGCTACGTAGTGAAACTCTGCCTGGGGGGGGAGGAGGGGGGAGCAACTTTTGCATCAAATAGCTGGGTCTTTTGTTGTTGTTTTGTTTGTTTTGTTTACATAGCCAACACTCTAAGAAGTTCGAAACTTGTTCCAGGTCTTTTTGGAGTTTTGGAGGATTCTATTACCCTACTCCTTATTTCCCATCACCTTGCCCCATGTCTTAATCACCTTGCTTTTTTAGTCCCTGGATACTCTGGAACCTTACTCCCTCCCACCCCTGCTGACACAGTAGATTTGTGGCTTGTATCTCCTCCTTTGATTTCCTGTAAACATTTAAACTTACAGAACATTTGGACAAAGCAGGGTTTCACACAGCAGGAATTTAGAAACTAACTAGTTCTATGGCAAGTGAGCTTCCTTTCTTTGAAGACCTTGATGTGAAAAGAAATGCCATTTACATATGCTGGGTGGGGGCGCTGGCCTGACTCCACTGACCCCAGGGAGGCCCTTCTGGCTCTGTCTTTTGTCTCCAGTGGTCCTGGGTGGAGGGCTACCTTGTGGGGTTAATTGCCCAGTTGTAACTCCGGTCGTTAAAATTCAAGAGGTGTGCTCTGTCAGACACTTGAGGTCCTGTAACTTTTTATATGTGACACCTCCCCCTCGAGTTCCCGTACTGCTGTTAGCCACCGCTAATTGGAGCTTCATGAGGAAGCAGGGCCCTTTCTTACAACCCTGCTTCTGCTGGGAGGCCCCAGTGGTACCCCTTCAGGTCTGGTGGACCCTCCGCTTCCAGCCATAATTTGTTTTCAGGTCTTAGTTAAAAATATAAAATTGTCTCCTTCCGAATCAACTTTCACAAGGCCAATTTAAGTGAAGCTATTTATCTATTTATGTATTTGTTTGTTTGAAGTAGGGTCTTGTTATGTAGCCCAGGCTGGCCTAGAACTCCTGATTCTCCTGCCTTAGCCTTTCAAGTGCTGAGATTGCAGGTAGGCAAGTATCACCATTCCCAGCTTTAAAAATATATTTTAAAATCTATCTCTCTCTCTCTCTCTCATACACACACACACACACACACACACACACACACACACACACACACACTTTGCTGGGCTGAATGAAGATGGAGCTCAGCTGGTAGAGCACTTCCCTAGAACACATGCAGCCCTAGATTCGACTCCCCAGATTTTATGAATTTGGTTTGGCGGCACACACCTGTAGTCCCAGCATTCAGAGTTAGAGGCAGGAGGATCAGGAGTTCAAAGTCATCCCTGGCTCATGAGTTTGAGGCTAGCCTGAGCTATGCAAGACCCTGTCTAAAATAATGACTGACATGTATCCTTCCAATGGCTTCCATACTCCTTTTGAAAGAGGCTTCTTTTGAGGCTTGTTTTGCTTTGTTGCAAGTGGACAACTTTAAGACTTTTTCCTCTAACTAAACATAAAACAAAAACCTCCTTTCCCCACCAAAAAAAGAAGAGCCCAGAAGATTCTCTCCTTACGAGCAAGAT
>PVIU01015339.1:0-48742 GCA_004026605.1 Ondatra zibethicus | reverse complement strand
TTATAACTTACATAGCCCATTATTCTAGTATATGTTAGCCACATGGCTCGGTACCTTTTTTAGCAGGGCAGGTCACATCCTGCTTCTTCGGTGGTCTGGGCAGGACTGGGGAGGAATGGGCTTCCTTTTTCCCAGCATTCTCCTGTTCTCATTGCCCCACCTATACTTCCTGCCTGGCCAAACAGCATTTATTTAAAACATGATTGGCAGAATACAGACAATTCTCCCACACCACACAACCATGACCACTATTCCCCCAACAACAATAACACCATTTTTAAAGAGTTCATGAATTTGAGAGAGGCAAGGTGGGGAGTATATGGGATGGGTTAGAAGGAGAAAAGGGAAGGAGGAATGGTGTAATTATATCACAATTTCAAAAAAAAAAAGGATTAGTTCTTCAATGTAGACATTCGATTATATTTTTTTCTTTTTTGGTTTTTTCAAGACAGGGCTTTTCTGTGTAGCTCTTGCTGTCCTGAAGCTCACTCTGTAGACCAGGCTGGCCTCACACGCACAGAGATTCACCTGCCTTTCCCTCTCAAGTGCTGGGATTAAAGGTGTGTGTCACCATGCCTAATGACATTTGATTATAAGAGAAATAAAATCTTGACTTCTGTGCAAAAGAAGAAAAGATTGGTCTGTAGGCATTTTCTTGATTGATGACTGGTGTGGGAGGGCAGTGCCAGCCCTGGGCAGGTGGTTGTGGGGCATGTAAGAAAGCACACTGAACAATGCAGGAGAAATAAGCCAGGACAGCACCCTCCATGGCCTCTGTATCAGTTCCTGCCTTGGGTTCTTGTCCTGACTTCTGCTCATGATGGACTACATCTGTAAGATGAAATAAACCCTTTTTTCCCCAAGTTGCTATTGGGTATGGTATTTATCACAAAAATAGGAACCTAACTAAAAGAGGACTCTTGAGCCCCTCCTCTCTCTATGATATGCTGCTAATTGACAAAGCTATTGCAAGTCCCCAGCAGGGAATCATAACTGCTGAGGGTTCCAGAGAGCAATGGTCATGACCTGTCTGAGGATGGTGTTTCACAATTCTACCTCTTCCTCTGGCTTTTACATTCTTTCCAACTTCTCCTCCTGCCCACGTTTCCTGAGCCTTGGAAGGTGTGCAATAGATGTGCCATGTAGGGCTGAGCATTCAAAAGCCACTTATTTTTATGTACTTTGACAAAGTGCAGTAAGTAGGACTCACTGCCAAAAACCTCCCTGACTAAAGCTGACAGCTGCGCTCATCTGCAGGCATAAAAATGCAATTTGAGGCGGGCGGTGGTGGCGCACGCCTTTAATCCCAGCACTCGGGGGCAGAGGCAGGCGGGTCTCTGTGAGTTCAAGGCCAGCCTGGTCTACAAGAGCTAGTTCCAGGACAGGCTCCAAAGCCGCAGAGAAACCCTGTCTCGAAAAACCAAAAAAAATTAAAAAAAAAAACGCAATTTGACAGGCATATCATGCCCATTTAGAAAAACAGAATCCCTCCTCTGCTAGGGTCTGTGTCCTCCCCAGCCACAGCCTTCTGATGGGGCTCAGAGGACCAGATGGGAATTCCTCACTTAAATCCAATCAGGAAGCAATTGGTTGAACTTATATTAGTCCCTGCCACTATTGCACCACCAGAGACATCTTTTCTGGCAGATCAGTAGTGTAGTATGTACACAGGACCCACAGTGACACTCATCCCCCCAACAGCCTGAATAACACCTCTTAGCACTGGGAAAGCTAGCTAGCATGGAGAAAGCTTCTAGCTCAGTCCCAGCTTCGTTTTCTGTTTTCCATGTCCCACAATCAAGCACTCAGTGCCTAAGCAATAGGATCTTACCATATAGTTCTGGTAAACAAATGACAGCAGTGACAATAATTACAATAGCCTGTATTATTTGGGTGGCCTTGAGTGTTGGGGGCACAGAGGTTCTTCTGACATGGAGGAACGCTAATCACAATCACGCAGGGGTGTCTCCTCAATGGAGGCGATGCAAATAAAATACCTGCATTCCATCCAGAAAGCTGAGAATGGGTTTTGTTAAGGACCTGGTGCTCATTTTGCTATCCACGGACGCAGAGGTCACCTACCTTTTACCAGAGAGGCAGACCTCACCTAAATCTCCCAGAATAATCATCCCAGACTCTTCCCTCTTTAGACCTTTACCATCCTTAGGGGAGACGTCACACATACTTTGTGTCCCGCTGACCTCTATGCTATTGGTCAGAGACCACAATAGATTCTAGGCCTTTAAGCTGTAGAACCCACACTCATGGTACTTTGTAAAGGGGTTTCTATGTAGTCACACCTTTTTTCCCCCTGTTTTTCGAGACAGGGTTTCTCTGTAGCTTTGGAGCCTGTCCTGGAGCTAGCTCTTGTAGACGAGGCTGGCCTCGAACTCACAGAGATCCACCTGCCTCTGCCTCCTAAATGCTGGGATTAAAGGCGTGCGCCACCACCACCCAGCTCTGTAGTCACATCTTAAGCTTTACTGTGGATCTGGAATTGGACTGATTGTTGCCTGGAAACCTTTTTCCAAATTGTACTGGGTTTTACATTTGCTGACAATGAACCACCTGGCATTAGACTCCCCGAAGTCTGACCCAGGTTGACAAAGTCAATCCACACAGGGTTTTCATTCCGCTTCTCTTCAAGCGCCTCACTTCCCTGTCCAACACCTGCAGGGACCCCCTTACTTGGGGGTCTCCCTGGCCAACAACAGTTAGGAAAGTGGTCAACGCCTACCACTGTGATGTTCATCCAATAACCTATTGCTTCTGGGCGAACCTTTTTCCATCCATGGAGATTATCTTCATCCAAACTTTTGGCAGTTGTTTCTACATTGACAAGCATAGCCTGTTGGGAACGTTTTCTCCTCCTTCACCTTGTTGTATGGCATCTGTGCCTTTCCAACCTAAAAGCTTCTAAGAATCTCAAAGCTGCACCTGGTCCTTGCACTAAGTTTCCATAGCTGCCCCTTTAAGATGTGCTGGCACGTCTTCCAGTTGATTTTCTAAAACATTTGGAGGTTAGCATTATATCAGCTATGAAATGAAACCTTTTTGCAAAGGGCAGAAAAGATCATTAGAGGCCTCCACTTGCCCATTCTAAGCGAGTACTGCCGGTTACCCCACAAGCCCCGTGGCTGGCAGGGAGACAACCCACGTGAGGTGAAGAATGAGACTTGAGTCAGTACCGCTTTTGCAGAAAACTTCCAGAGTCTAACCTCAGTGTGTTCTTCTTATATTTTAAGCATAGTAAAACTTTGGGAAAAGGTCTCCACATGATAATCAACATGACACAGCTTTGGGCATCGCTACATTGAAACTCTTTTTTTTTTTTTTTTTTTTTTTTTTTTTTTTTTTTTTTTTTTTTTTTGGTTTTTCGAGACAGGGTTTCTCTGTGGCTTTGGAGCGTGTCCTGGAACTAGCTCTTGCAGACCAGGCTGGACTCGAACTCACAGAGATCCGCCTGCCTCTGCCTCCCGAGTGCTGGGATTAAAGGCATGCGCCACCACCGCCCGGCGCTACATTGAAACTCTTTAGCAAGGTGGCAAAGCACCTGTGGCCTTCACAATAAGGACAAGTTCTATTGGTTGATAAACAGAGCTCACTAAAGGCCTCCACCCGCCATTCTAAGCAAGTGCCAATGAATTCAGGAGTCAGTAGCTAAGGGGATCCTAAATAAAAACATTAGCAAGGCCTAATACAGCATGAAAAGATCCCACTTGTTCCCTCAAAAGAACAGTGCCGAGGACAGCAGCATCGTCGATGGAAGGCACAGTCATTCTCCAGGACCCATCCTACCTCCTCATCCTGGGGTGCTGCTACACAGCTGCCACACATCTTCCCAACTCCAATAGGTTGGTGGGCTCAGGGCTAGTTCTCATTTTTTTGGCTGTGCTATGGCCAAGGGGCAGGGCAGGCTCTCACCACTGGCCACACCTAGCTTCTGAAAGGGCACTGGGCTGGGTAAATAATTTCCACCTCCAATATACATGCTTTTGTTTGTTTGTTTTTCGAGACAGGGTCTCGAAATTGCTTTTTAGACCAGGGTGGCCTTCTGGGATTAAAGTTGTGTGTCACCACCGTGCAGCTTCCAATATATATTCTCTCTCTCTCTCTCTCTCTGGTGCTTTTTGTTTTTTTGTTTTGTTTTGTTTTGTTTTTTGTTTTTCAAGACAGGGTTTCTCTGTGGCTTTGGAGCCTGTCCTGGAACTTGTAGACCAGGCTGGTCTCGAACTCACAGAGATCCGCCTGCCTCTGCCTCCCGAGTGCTGGGATTAAAGGAGTGCGCCACCACCACCTGGCTCTCTCTGGCTTTTTGAGACAGGGTTTCTCTGTAACAGCCCTGGCTGTCCTGGAACTCCCTTTGTAGACCATGCTGGCCTTGAACTCATTGAGATCCGCCTGCCTCTGCCTCCCAAGTGCTGGGATTAAAGGTGTGCACCACCACCGCCCAGCCCAATATACATTCTTTTATTTCATTTTATTAAGATTTATTTACTTTATGTATATGAGTGTTCTATCTGCATGTACACCTGCAGGCCAGAAGAGGGCATCCGGTCTCACTACAGATATGGTTGCTGGGATTTGAACTCAGGACCTCTGGAAGAGCAGCCAGTGCTCTTAACCTCTGTGCCATCTCTCCAGCACCCCCCCATATACATTCTTATAAGAAAGAAATGAATACAGCTTACTCTGAGGGGATACGTGTCCACCCTTGGGACAAGCTTGGTCTCTTATAACCTGCATAGCAGTCATTGTTTACCGCCCCTAAACTTTTGCCCAAACACTGAAACCTTCCAAAGCTCACAAGCACTAAGTTTAGCTGTCTGTCAAAGTTTTCCTTAGAAACTCCAATTTGACACAAATGTTACCCATTTGCTTTTGAGTGATCCATGTCCCCCATTTTTCTCACCCCCTCTTGATGTGATGTGTCACTTTAGGAAAGCAATTTAATGCCAGCCTAAATGATTCAGATCTACCAGAGACTCTCTTACTTCATAAAGAGCATTGTCCCACCATGGGTCTCAGAAAAGCCACTGAAGCCCCACAAAAGTCTCAAGGTCCCTGTTAAATCAACCTCTTTCTTAACTCCTATAAACACATTCTTGACTAGTGCAGTGAGCTGGGCATCAAGCCCTGCCTTCCTCATGCTGAGACTCCTCCACAATACCAGTCCTTGTCCTTCCTCTACTGTTCCTAATTCCCTAATGGTTTCTTTGTTTTGAGACAGGGTTTCCCTGTAGCTTTGGAGCCTGTCCTAGAACTAGCTCTTGTAGGCCAGGCTGGCCTCAAACTCAGAGATTCGCCTGCCTCTGCCTCCCTATTGCTGGGATTAAAGGCGTGCGCCACCACCGCCCAGCACCAATTCCCTAAGGTTCATGAGGATCTCAGCCAGCAACAACCAAGTGTCCCTACTAGCTCAAGTGAGACAGTCCGTCAGAAATAGCATGATACAGGCAACTCCAAAATTCTACAGTTAGCAACAGATGTGATAAAAGACAATGCTTCCCTCAAAGCTCAGAAACACACAAGGAGGTGGCCTCTTACCGCTCCCAGTCAACCCTGAACTGGAGGATTGATCCAGGGTATTAGATAAGGAAAGGAAGTAAAAGGCATCTCCACTGGAAAAGGAAGGAGTAAATCTCTCTCTGATTTTATACATAGAATATTCTTTTTATTTTCTTTATTATATTTATCTTAAATTTTTCATACAATATATTTTGAGAGCCAGCCATGGTACCAGCACTACTTTAATCCCAGCACTGGGGAAGCAGAGGCAGGTGGATCTCTATGAGTTCGAGGCCAGCCTGGTCTACAGAGCCAGTTCCAGGACAGCCAGAGCTACATAGAGAAACTCTATCTCAAAAACAAAACAAAACAAAACAAAACAAAAAAAACATGTTCTTTCCACTCCCTCAAGTCCTCCTATATCTTCTTTATCCCTCTTCCCAGCCAACCTTCATGTTTTGGTTTCTTGGGGGCTTTGCTGTTGTTTGTTTGTTATTGTTTTTTATTTTTTGAGAGAAACCAATAGAAGATTCTAACCATCAGAGTCCCATTAGTATATGAATTCAGCAAGGCTGCAAGATGCAAGATTGTATGCGATGCAAGATTATGCAAAAGTTAATTCTATCCATGAGCAATTAACAAACTATAAAATGAAATCAGGTGTTATGGATTTAGGGCTGGAGAGATGGCTCAGAGGTTAAGAGCATTGCCTGCTCTTCCAAAGGTCCTGAGTTCAGACAGAATATTGTATACATAATAAATAAATATTTTTTTAAAAAAAGAATAGTAAAAATAACTAACCTGGAAACTATGGAGTATTGGGCTGCGGATGTGGTTCAGTTGAGGAGAATAGTAAGATCATGTCTAAAACAAAACCAAACAACTTCAAGTGAGTTAGGCTTGGAAGTAGAACACTGAAGAGGCAGTATCAGGAGGATCAAAGCCTGGACCACTTGAAATTCTGTCTCAAAAAGAAAATTACAGTGGGTAAAGGCGCTAGCTGTGGAAGCCTGACAGCCCAAGTTTATTCTCGTGAACATGTGTAAAAGGTCAGATGTGATGCCACGCATCTGTAATGACATCTCTCTTACTGTGAAATGGAAGGCAGAGACAAGAGTGTCATCAGGAAGATCACAGGCCAGGTAGCCTGAATTATATAGTTCATACTTCAACAAGAGAGATGCTGCCTCAATAAGAGAGAAAGCAAGAAGCGACTCCTGAAAGTGGTCTTTAACCTCTCTATGTGCATCATGGTGGTGCAGGCACACAACTTAAACCAAGGGAGAGAAGCCTGGGAGTGTAGTCCAGTAGGTGCCGTGCTTGTGTGGCATGCGCAAAGACCTGGATTCAGTCTCTACTGCCACATCCAACAGGGTATGGGGCTGCATGTTTGTAATCCCAGAACTGGGAGGTGGAGACAGAGGGATCAGAGGCTTGAGATAATCTTCGATTACATAGGAAATATGCAGCTAACCATTATATGAGACCCTTTCCCCCCCAAAAAGACTTTTAATTTGCAAAATTAAAAAAGAACTCCCACAAACAGGGGCTAGGGAGATGGCTCTGTGGATAAAATACTTGTTGGACAAGCATGAGAACTTGAATTCAAATACCCAGAACCTACAGAAGCCAAGCATGGTAACAAGAATCTGTAATCCCGGTGTCCCTACAGCAACATGGTAAGCGGAGATAGGAGAACTCTAGGAAGTTCACGGGTAGGCTATCTTACCACGGCAACCAACAACAACCAGGAGGAGGCTGAGGACCTAAGTAGGGATTGGCTTTTGACTTCCACATATGTACTATGGCACATGTGAATCCACATTCATATTAAAATGCACACACCAAACACACACACACTTTTAGTTACTTGTGTGTAAAGAGATCATGACCAAGGCAACTGTTATAAAGGAGAGCATTTAATTGGGGGGCTTGCTGACAATTTCAGAGGCTTAGACTGTTATCATTATGGTGGGGAGCATGGCAGGAGGCAGACAGGAGTTGGAGTACTATCTAAGATGGCTCATCTTCATCCTATGTCTTCATTCACAGGCAGAGAGATACTCTGGGCCTGGCATGGGCATTTGAAACCTCAAAGCCCACCCCCAGTGACATATTTCCTCCAACAAGGCCACACCTCTGAATCCTTCCCAAATAGTGCTACTCCCTGATGCCTAAACATTCAAATATATGAGCCTATGGGGGCCATTCTTATTCAAGCCACCGCATATACATATACAAAAATCCCACTGAGCTATTTAAACTTGTTACTGGTGAAAAGGCAAAGTGTGTGTCCTCCGACATTCTTCCTCATGCAGTTTCTTTAAAATCTTGTAAACGTATCCGTTTAGTTTTGTGCACATATACTGCAGGGGGTGACATATGCCACACAGGGGGAGGGCACACATGCCACAGTGTAGAATGTGTTCTTTCCTCCCACATTTACATGGGTTCCAGGGATCAAACTCAGTTCGCTTTACCTGCTGAGGCATCTTGTTACTCTCCTTTCAAATGGTTTCTTTTTGGTGTGTGTGTGCGCGCGCGCGTGTCTGTGTGTGGCTGCAAATACATATGGGTCCTTCAGCACTGCCCACTGAGGCCAGAAGAGAGAGTCAGATTCCCTGGAACTGGAGTAACAGGCAGTCGTGAGCTACCCTATACTGGGAACTAAACCCAGGTCCTCTGCAAGAGTAGCAAGTGCTCTTAATGGCTGAGTCTTCCCGCTGCTCGCAGGCGTTTTTAAAGAAAGGGTCTCACTGTGTGGCCCTGCCTGGTCTAGAACTAAGGGTGAAGCCAATGTCTTGTCTGTAACTCACAGATCTCTGCTAGTGTCTGCCTGTAGCGTTCTGGGACTAAAGGCATGTGCCACCATCTGCATAGCCTGAGTACATTTCTTCAACAGCTACTGTGAGCCACCTTTTCCCCAAGGCCAGCATACTCAGTAAAGATGGAGAAGGAGGAGCAAGATAGGCCAGCAGTTAAGAGCACTGGCTGCTTGTGCAGAGGACTCTGGCTCAGTTCCCAGCACCTACAAGGTGGCTCACAACCATGCGTAACTCCAGTTCCAGGGGATCTGGCACCTTCTGAGGTCCATGAACACCAGGTGTGCATGTGGTGCACTTAAAACACATGGCAAAGCACTCATACACATAAAAATAATACAAAATCTTAACAAAAATGAAAACCGAAACTGACTCTACTGCGCAAAACTGACCTGGTGTCTCACTCAGCACTGTTCCTCATTGCTGTCTCCCTGACCCCACTTCCTCGTTCCTTGCACAGGTCCACTTCTCAGAGTGCCCCTTCTTCCTCCTTGGCTTTATTTCATTGCTATTGTTTTTTAAGTTGGAAGAGTCTAGGTGTTCAGTAATACATAGCAACTTGGCAGGGCACCAGAGGAAAACTCAGGGTGGATTTTGAACTCAGGAGAGTTGAGACACCATTCACCGCCAGATGCCAGGGTCTTTACTCCTGCTGAGGACTGTGTTTGCTTGGGGTTCCCCTGTCCCCACTATTCTGCTGCTGTTCCCTGTCTTCTCCCCTCCCCTCCTGTGTTCCTCCCAGCCCTCTCTCCTGTCTCTCCCCTCCATTTTCTGCCATCTCTAACTATTCTTTAGTCACAGCTCAGGTCAGGAAACAGGACTTTGACCCTCTTTGCAATCGAGGCATCAAATAGCCCATGAAGTGAGGTCTCCATAGCTACCCCACTGTCAAGTTGAGAGGCCCAGAAGGTACTCAGGAGGCCAGGCCATCCTGGGTAAAAATCATGGCAAACAAGTGATTCATACATCATGTCACATGCCATGTGGCCTTCCCTTTGCAGAAGTCTCCCAGCTGCCTGGTTTATTGCACACCCTCTGGTTTTTCCTCTGGGGAAAGGTTTCCTGGCCTCCTCAGGTAATCGGGCAGAGAAAGAACTCAGCTGCTCCACGCGTTCTTACTGTTTCCACAGCCTAGAGAATGAGCTCTCCATCCCATCCTCCTCACTGACAGTCTCTTCCTGGTCCTTCTAAGACACACTTTGCTGTGTTAGTGTCCGGAGCAAGTGGGAATTCTTACAACTCAGAGATCTTGAATCGATTTCCTTAAAGCCCATCCCTTCATTTAATAAACTACCCACGCCCTGCTGGGTCAGATTCTTCATAGGATTACATGGGACAAGAGCTGTCATATTCATGTAAATGCTCATTCCTGGACTTTTTATCACTCTGCTGGATGGTAATGCACTGTGGACTAGGAAAGTTACGGAGACCCTAAATATGTGAGGCACTGAAAACATTCCAAAGAATTATGGCAAAGCCCAAGAAATCACTCAGGAACAGCAAGAGTGCAATCTCAGGCGTACTGATGAAGCTCTTAAAAACCATAACAATATAGACCCTAACTCAGCAGATGAGAAAGTCCTCATTACTATGGATTCTACTGCCTGACAGGCCCCAGACTTTAGGAGAAAATTACAAATTAGGACGGGGAATTAAACTCCTACAGCCTGGTTAATGAACTCTTTAGGGTATTTAATAATAAAGGCAAGACAGAGGAAGCTCCCCAAGATAAAAGGTTGGCTGAAACATTCCAGGTTTTATCTTCCTTAATCTATTTGCCCCTCTAAGTTATCCCAGCAAAAGCCTTCACTAGAGCTTAGGAATTGCCGACAGGCTGTGCAGCCCGAGTCACTGCACCTTTTGTCACACAGGGGTTTATTAGCAATGGGAATGCCCTGACCTTTCCAGTCAGGTGCAACCGCATGGCAACCTGAACCAAAGGCCCCTTGCGGCCTCATGGAGAGATGATTCTGCAGTGGGATAATGGGGCCGGAGCATCACACAGTTCCAGGAATTGAAGTTGACATCACATATAAAGAGCCTTGGTCATCTTAGAAACGACATGAAAAAAGATAATTCTTATAAATGGGGGATTAATATAGAGGCTTTCTTTCCTCCCTCTGGAATTGTCTTTTTCCCCTTTTGTTAAAAAAATAAAAACAAAAAAGCAAACAAAAACTCCATTTACTCAAAGTTGTTATCTCAGCTATGCCAAGTTAACACTATTTAAGGGTAAAAGCAGGCCATTTTAAAGCCAATGTGCTAGGAGGTGCAGCTGCTTCACCAGAATTTACATAAACTTTACAATCTTAATCTGTAAATTTACCTTTGGGTAAGTACCTTTGGGTAATTCATGTTATATGGTATTTTTTTAAAAAATTGTTTTTAATGTGTGTTTGTATACTATATGTGCATGGTATATACATGTGAGCATGCAGATACATGAGTCCATGTGCACAAATGTAGATGCTGCAGGAAGACATTGGTTGTGACTTATTTCCTTGAGACAGAGTATCTTACTGACATTTCTGGCTTGGCTGGTTGATCCAGCAAGCTCCCAGGATCCATTTGTTTTTTATCTTCCCAAAGCTGAGATTACAGCCATGCACATCCATGCACAGCCATGTACATCCATGCACAGCTTTCAATGTGGGTGTGGGTATTTGAATTCAGGGCTTCATACTTGCACAGCAAGGATTCTTACCCACTAGTCCACTTCTCAGCCTTTTATATGATGCTTATACCATAGCATCCTTCCAGATTTTATTTTCCTTTTAAATATGGTTTCTTATAGTGTGTGGTTCTTAAGCCCAATGGGTAGCCCAGATGAGGTTAAACTCCTGATCCTCCTGCCTCTACTTCCTAAGTGCTGGGATTGCAGGAGTGCACCGCTATACTCTCTCGTCCTTTAGTTTGCAATATTTTACTTCTCTATTCCTAGAAAAAAAAATAGTTTGCAATATTTAAGTAAAAAAAATTGGCCTTTTAGAGACAGGGCCTCATTCTATAGCTCTTACTGGCTTGGAACTCATGACAATCCTGCCTCAGTCTGTCAGTTACTGGGGTTACAGACATGAGCCACCAAGCCTGGTTTAAATAAAATTGAGAAATTATTTAATTTCAGATTTTTTGGTAAGGTAAAAATAAATCTCTAAATTGTTAACATATTTTCCTTTTTCTATACCTATTAGATGCTTTCTTTATAATTTACTATTACTGTTGTATGTGCATGTATCACATGTGTGTACTTCAATGTGGATCTTGGGGGACAGAACTCATGTTGTCAGACTTGTAGGGCAAAGGTCTTTACTTGCTGAGCCATCCCCACTGGTCAATTTCTTAGATGTTTTTAAGTTAAAGTTAAAATATTCAATGCTTTCTTTTTATGTTGCTGTTGTTGTTTTGAGACAGGGTTTCTCTGTGTAGCCCTGGCTGTCCTAGAACTCACTCTGTAGAACAGGCTGACCACGAACTCGCAGAGATCTGCCTGCCTCTGCCTCCCAAGTGCTGGGATTAAAGTCGTACACTACCACCACGCAGCTTGCTCTTCCTTTTTTAACTGAGCAAGCTTCAATATTAGACCTAGAATCTCCATTCAGTGGGCCCATATCAATAAGCTCAGCCTAATCCAATATTGTGTACCTTCCACCACTGCCTGGCCCATTTTACTATTATTGTTGTTGTTGTTTGTTTGTTTTTCAAGACAGGGTTTCTCTGTGTAGTCCTGGCTGTCCTAGAACTCACTCTGTAGACCAGACTGGCCTTGAACTTAGAGATCTGCCTGCCTCTGCTTCCGAATGCTGGGATATTTTAAGGGTGTGTACCACCATGCCTGGTGAGTATTTGAATTTTCTTAAAGATTGATTTTTTTTTAATGTTTTGTTTTTGAGACAAGGTCTCTGTGAGTTTGAGGCCAGTCACTGCTACAGTACACAATGAGTACTGTCTCGAAAATAATTGAGGCAGGGTTTCTCACTGAACCTGGAGCTCAGCAATTCTGGCTAGTCTGGCTGTCTCCAGGGATGCTCTGTCTCTACTCTTCCACTGCTGCCATTATAGGCGGACTGCCACATCTGCACTACCATATTCTCGGTTACTAGGGAACTGAATCTTTTTGAAGTCAAGGTTGAGGCTAGAAGAGATGGCTTAAGAGCTTGGCTCCTCTGCACCCATATTGCCTGGAACTCCAGTTCAAGGGAATCCAGTCCGCTCTTACGGCATCCACAGGCACCCTGCAACCCACACATATGACATATACATACAAAGACACATAAATAAAAACTGTGCCTTTTTAAAAATCAAAGCCAATTGAACGTAGTGGTGTGTGCCTTTAATCTCAGAGTTTAGAAGGCAGAGACAGGAGAATCTTTGTGAGTTTGAGGCCAGCCTGGTCTACATAGTGAACTCCAAGACAGCCAGGACTACAAAGAGAGACCCTGACTCCAAAAATTTAATTTTTTTTTGTTTTTTTTCGTGACAGAGTTTCTCTGTAGCTTTGGAGCCTGTCCTGGAACTAGCTCTTGTAGACCAGGCTGGCCTTGAACTCACAGACATCCACCTGCCTCTGACTCCCGAGTGCTGGGATTAAAGGTGTACACCACCACCACCCGGCCAAAAAAAAATTTAATTAATTAAAAAATAAATAAAACCACAGTAAAACAATTATTTAACTATATAATTGTTTTAAAGTTTTGAAAGTAATTCCTTTACAACTGTAGATAATAAGAAACAATTTATGGTACTCTAGTATATTTGAAAATCTATATATCTGTTGCTAAACACACACACACATCTTGAGGCTAAAAAAGATATGTGTCTAAGTTTTTATAAGTGCTAGGCAAAAGTTTGCATGTTAAATGTATGTGAATTTAATACATAACAAAGCAACCAATAATATTCTGCTTTATACAGTATGCATTGTGTCAAAACCTTAAACACATAAAATGCATACTAAAGTATCTGGCATTTCTGCTGTATATTTAGTAAAATTCAGAATTATTTCCTTGTTTTGTTTTATTTGGGATTTATGTGTCTGTGTAGGGATATGTCCACATGAATGCGGGTAACTGCCTTGGAAGCCTGATCCCTCTGGAGCTGGAGTTACAGGCAATTGTGAGCTGCCTGACATGGTTGCTGGGAACCAAATTCAGATCACCTATAAGATCAGTACATGCTCTTGACAGCTAAGCCATCTCTCCAGTCCCCTGTTTTATTTTATGAGACAGGGTTATGCTACATATTGGCTGGCCTAGAACTTGTGTAGATCATGCTAGACTAAAATTCACTACACAGTGTTATGGAATAGTTGTACACTGTGTGAAGATGTATTGCTGTGGTTGGTGTACTAAAGAGATATTGGTCAATAGTTAAGCAGGAGAGTATAGGATATAGGTGGGACTTCCAGACAGAGAGAGCTCTGGGAAAAAGAAAGGGGGAGTTGCCAGCTGGACATAGAGGAGGCAGGGCATGCAGGAGGAGAGGTAAAAGCATCATGCATATTAATAGAAATGGGTAAATTTAAGTTATAAGAGCTAGTTAGAAACAAACCTAAGCAAAGGCCAGACTTTCATAATTAATAAGAAGTCTTCATGTCATTATTTGGAAGCTGGCTGGTGGGACAGAGAAAGACTCCTTACAACATAACCAAGGTTGGCTTTGAAATCCTGATTCTTCAGCCTCTACTTCCAAGTATGCCATCATGCCCCATTCAGATCTTTTTTCTTTGTCCATTTGGACAGTTCTGTCACTTCAAATCTGGCCCACAGCCAGATGTGATGGCTTATATCTATTATTCTAGCATCCCCTGAGGCTGAGACAGGAGGATCACTACAAGTTGGAGGCTAGTGTAGGTTACACAGTGAGTTTTAGGCCACACTTGGGCTAGGCTGCAATGTATGACCCTGTCTTAAAAAGTAAATGACTTAGTTCTAGGCCAGCTTGGATCACATGGTGAGTCCTTGTCATTAAATAAAAGGAAATGAATAAATAAAATATAAAAAGGGTTGGGCTCAGGATATATAGCTCAGTTGGTAGATCACTTGCCTGGCATTTACAAGGCCCTAGATTTGTTATTGAACTTGGGAGTCATAACTTGTGCCCCAACCCAGATCTGGCCTTCTGTACTCACTAAGCTAATTAAAAGAGCCAAATTAAAAGTGAAAAGCAGGTGATTTAGTCAATAAGGCCACACTGGGAAGAGGGACAAAGATCTCAACGCAAGGGTCTCTTTAGAATATCTTCATTCCTTCCAGACCGGTCCCAGTTCCCTACTTTCTGTTTAATACCACAATCTTGAGGTGGCATGTATCTATGTCTAAAATAAGATGACAAATAAAGTGACAGTAGGGATGACGGTTTGAACCTATTTAGTTAGTGTCAGATACCACACATAGGATCATTTTTCTCTGACTGTGGTGGCCCACATCTTTAATCCCAGCACTTGAGAGGCAGAGTTCAAGTTTTGTCTGGTCTACAAAGGGAGTTTCTGGACAGCCAAGGCCACAGAGAAACCCTGTCTTGAAAAAAACAAACAAAAGAATCATTTTTCATGGCTCTTAGTTACTTTTGGAAGGGCTGACACAGCGACTCCATCTCATTGTTTTGAGACAGGCTCTCATCAGGAGGCCTACGTTGGCCTCAAACTTGTGAGCCTCAATATTTGGGCTTCCCAGTTGCTGGGATTACAGGCAAGTGCTACCATGCCTACCTTGACTTTTTTCAGGTCTGACAACCTCCCCACCCCCATCTCTGAACAAACATTTTCTGAAGACATTGTTAATTGACCATCTGGTGGTTTTGCTCTCCATCACCCCATGATGCTAGGGCAAGATTCATCCTGGTTGGTCTGATTTGCTCTACCTTGGGGCGGTAAATGACAGATGTTTAAGGAGCTAGTGCCAACAAACCCCTCAGGCCTAATTTGGACAACTGAGGTGGAAAAGGAATGGCTCTTTGATCAGGCGTACCTGGAATCCATTCTACTTGCCCTGTGGCTAATGTTCTAGCACCTCACAAATGTTGTTCAGGTTCATTTGTCAGAAGCTGTACTTCTGTAGAACGTTAACAGACAGTTCAGTTATCAAGCTTTACAAAACACATCAGGCAATCCACAACAGTTAACTAAAATGCTTTACAAAAAATTGCCCAGGTCCTTAGACAGACAGCTCAAGTGGTTAAGAGAACTGAAGTGCAGTTTCCAGCACCCACATTCAGGTCACACCTGTCTGTAACTCCAGTCCCAAGGCATCCAACACCCTCTTCTGATTTCCGTGGGCACCTGGATGAATGTGGTGCACAGACATACATGCAGGCAAAACACAAAAAAGAAATGATTCTTATGTATTTATTTGTTTGTTTGTTTTACTTTTTGAGACAGGGTTTCTCAGTAGCCTTGGAGCCTGTCCTGGAACTAGCTCTGTAGACCAGGCTGGTCTCAAACTCACAGAGATCCGCCTGCCTCTGCCTCCGGAGTGCTGGGATTAAAGGCATGCGCCACTACCACCTGACATGATTCTTTTTTAAAAACACATAATAGAGTACTACACAGCAGAAAAAAATAACAACAGCTTGAATTTTGCAGGAAAATGGATGGAGCTAGAAAACATTATTTTGAGTGAGGTAACCCAGACACAGAAAGACAATTATCACATGTACTTACGCATAGGTGGTTTTTATTTTTTTATTTTTTTAATATTCATTTATTTATATTCTGTCTATGTGTATGCCTGCAGGCCAGAAGAGGACAGATGGTTGTGAGCCACCATGTGGTTGCTGGGAATTGAACTCAGGACCTTTGGAAGAGCAGGTAATGCTCTTAACCTCTGAGCCATCTCTCCAGCCCCATAGGTGGTTTTTAAACATAAAGCAAAGAAAGCCAGCCTACAAACCACAATCCCAGAGAACTTAGACAACAATACGGACAATACATAATTTAATATGTATTAAATTACATAGATCTAATCTACATGGGAAGTTGTAGTAAGAGTCGCGCAGGCTGCCGAAATAATTACACATTAGTTCTAGCCTCTTGGCTGCTGGAGAGAAGGGAAGTGTGGCAGACACCATGTTTCTCTGGCCTGAGAAGGATGTAGGTTAGAATCTTCCCGGTAAGCCATGACCCCGTGGTGATACACACAGATTACTAGATATGGGTTGGTTTAAGATGTGAGAGTTAGCCAAGAAGAGGCTAGAGATAATGGACCAGGCAGTATTTAAATGAATACAGTTTCCGTGTAATTATTTCAGGTATAATCTAGCCAGGCACCGGGCGGCGGGAGCCCGGTGACTGCCGGGACCAAAAGCAGGCCCGTGCACCTCTTGCAACAGGAAGTAGAAAGTATAAAAAGACAAGATCTCCTGAGTAAATTGGGAACATGGGGACCTTGGGGGAGGATTAAACGGGGGAGAGAAGAGGCAGGGAAGGGAGCAGAGAAAAATGTAGAGCCCAATAAATATCATGGGAAAAAATTTAAAAAATAAATAATAATAATAATAAAAGAGGAAAAAATATAAAATAAAAGCACATAATCAGGCCGGGTGGTGGTGGCACACGCCTTTAATCCCAGCACTCGAGAGGCAGAGACACGTGGATCTCTGTGAGTGCGAGGCCAGCCTGGTCTACAAGAGCTAGTTCCAGGACAGGCTCCAAAAGCTACAGAGAAACCCTGTTTCGAAAAAAAAAAACAAAAACAACAACAAAAACAAAAAACAACAACAACAACAAAACCACATAATCAACAATAGTAAAGCTACTTTGAAAATTAAGCAATCAAATCATGTACAAATTTACAAATACCTAACATCTACCAATCTTTAGAAGGCTGGCAGAGTTTAAGAGGCATCTACATGTAAAAGCAGCAACAGTTAGCATCATGGTACAGAAGGATATATATGTTGCTTTTCCTTTTGTTTTGTTTTTTCATGACTGTAGTGAGAGGAGCAGCGGCCCCGTCCTGCCGCCTGGCTAAATAAAATAACCACATGGAAATTGTATTAATTAAATTACTGTCTGGCCTATTATATTTAGCCTCTTCTTGGCCAACTCTCACTCTTGATCTAACCCATTTCTATTTTGTGTTTACCATGAGGTCGTGGCTTACCGGGAAAGCTTTTAACCAGCATCAGTCTTGGGCAGGAGAACCATGGTGTCTGCTGCACTACCTTTTTTTCCAGTATTCCATTTAGTCTACTCTGCCTACCTGATTTCTGCCCTATCAAAAGGCTAAGGCGGTTTTTTTATTCACCAATAAAAGCAACACAAATACAGAAAAACTTCCTACACCACATGACAGGATTTTCCTGTGTAGCCCTGACTGTCCTGGAACTCACTCTGTAGACCAGGCTGGCCTTGAACTCAGAGATCCAACTGCCTCTGCCTTCCAAATGCTGGAATTAAAGGCCTGTGTCACCACTGCCTGGCTAGATGTTACTTCTAAAGCAATATTTATTTAAATATTAAATATCTTTGGTTTAGTAGAATAAACTGTATTAGTTGCTCATTTAAAGGGCCAAAGTTCGGTCCAGCTGTGCCGATGGGAGGATTTTCCTTGTTAGTGCTCCAGAATCCACAATCCCATTGAGTTGGCTCTCTTTCTCATCCAGGTGCTGTCATGTGGCTTCTTATATCTTTTCATCCCCAGTACAGTTAGTTTAGGCTATTCAGCTCAACATGGAGTCAAAGCTCAGGCTGGCTTTGACTGGCTCTGTCCCGTTACCATCTCTTTAGTCACAGCTGGCTGCTGCAAAGGCATTGTGCTGAGTAAGCGCACTTGCTGGTTACTGTGTATAGTATGTAACGTTTAGCTACACATCTCCACATTTCCAGTCAGATACACAGCTTATTAAACCACTACGGTCAACTCAAAACAGGTGTTCAAACAGTCAGCTCACAGGCATCATTTGAAGACCATGACACAAACTGATCCTTAAAGGGAGTTGGACTTTAAGACAATTTCCTAAGCAGCCAAAGGTTTGAAACACAAACAGCAGAATATAAAACAATGTTTTTTTTTTCCAACAAAACATAAAACCTTGTCTTAGATTCACCACATAGAACAAAACAATTCCTGTCAAAAGGTGGCAGGCTGCCATGTATGAATATGGCATATGGTCTCTAACAGATTAAATGCCACACAAAGCAGAGACTTCTGTAAAAACAGCCACCCTCATTTATCTACCACACATTAGGAGCTAAGCAACCAAAGTTAAAGGAGCTGTCCTTTTTCTAAAAGTTACTTATTTTTATTTTATGTGCATTGGTGTTTCACCTGCATGTATGTCTGTGTGAGGGTGCCGAATCCCCTGGAACTGAAGTTATAGGCAATTGTGAGCTGCCAGGTGGGTCCCGGGTCCTCTGGAAAAGCAGCCAGTGTTCTTAACTTCTGAGCCATCTCTCCAGCCCCAGGAACTGTCCTTTTAATAGTAATAACTAGATGAAATTTACACAGTTTGGAAAAATGAAAGGTTTCAAAATTGCTTGACTGGTGTCTCTGAAGTCACACACCCACTGAGATGAGAACGGGAGACACAGACATGGTGACATTTTCAAAGCAATTAACTCATCAAAATTCGAGACCTGCAGGTTCCTCCCTGGGGCTTCCTATGGCAGGAATGGCAAGGCACGCCTCCCTCTGTCTTTTTGTTGCTGTTGTTTGTGGGTTTTTTTTTTTTGAGACATGGTTTCTCTGTGTACTCGTGACTGTCCTGGAACTTACTCTGTAGACCAGGCTGGTCTCGAACTCACAGAGATCCACCTGCTTCTGCCTCCTGAGTACTGACTGGAATTAAAGGCATGCGCCACCATCTCTAAGCTTTTTTTATACTTATTTATTTATTTATTTAGATTTTTTGAGACAGGGTTTCTCTATGTAACAGTCTTGGCTGTCCTGGAACTCTTTGTGTAAATCAGGCTGGCCTCACACTCAAAGATCCACCTACCTCTCAAGTGCTGGGATTAAAGGTGTGCGCCATTACCTCCCAATGCCTTTTTTAAAAAGGTAGTTTTGTTTTATGGTCATTGGTGTTCTGCCTGTATGTACGTCTGTGTGAGGGTGTCAGAAGCCCTGGAACTGGAGTCACAGTTGTGAGTCACCATGTGGATGTTGGGAATTGAACCAGTGCTCTTAACTACTGAGCCATTTCGCCAGCCCCGGTTCCCAAAGTCTTTGAGAGCTCTCTGCTTCACCACCATTGTATATTTTATAGTAATAATCCAATACTCTTCAACAGAAGAGTAGCTAAAGGCAAAATCAACCAAAAGGCAACACCTACTGACTCGAAAGAACCCCAAATGGCTCAAAAGCTCCCAAAGGCAAGCAGGAAGGCAAAAGCTGATCAGGGAGAGACTTACCAAGGGTCAGATTTTCTGAGAATCCAAAAAAAATAATAATCCAAACTCATTTTCCTGCTTCATTGGGTAGAGGGAAGCAGCAGTTGATGCCACTGCAGTGGAAAGAGTAAATGACTCCAGTGAATCTAGAAACTTCCATTTTTCCTTTCCTTTCTACCTAGGGTCAGTTCGATATGAGTGGCAAACACCCCCAAATTATCCCCTCATGAATGCCGTTTTGTTACACAGGGGTTTCACAACCTGTGCCCCAAGTCAGGTCCAGGCACCCATCCTCAATAAGCCAATTAAAAGTTGGAAGCAGGCCAGGCGTGGTGTCAACCAACACTCAGGGAGGTAAGAGCAGGAGGCTCTCTGTGAATTTGAGGCCAGCCTGGTCTACATAGCCAATTCCAGACCAGTCAGGACTACACAGAGACCTTATCCCCACAGTCACTCCCACACACAAGTGGAAAACAGTAAAAGGAGATTTATTCAATGTGACCACACTGGGAAGATGGACTAATCTCTCAAGTCTGTCTTTGGAGTCCTGAAATGAGATCAAAGTTTAAACAGGGGACCAAGGATTGGCACATCTAAGCAGTCCAGGTCAAGGTGTGGCCCTGCCCACCACTGACCCATCATTAGCTGTCTTCATGTTTCCTGTAAGACGGTCCCACCAGTTGTTAGAACTACTGGAAGTCTTTCTGAGAGACAAGTTCCCCTTCTGGCTGGTGTCCTTTAGAATGAGATTCTAAATAAAAGGGAGAATCTGCTTATTAATCAAACCCTGGCTGCTTGAAGCCAGACCCAGTGGCTTGTATGGGATACCCTTTTTTGAGATTTGTTTTATTTATTGGGAAGAAACGATGACCCAGTAGTTAAGAGTGCTTGTCACTCTTGCCCAAGGACCCACCATCCATATGGTGGTTCACAACCATCTATATAGCTCCATCTATAACTCCAACCATCTATAACTCTTGACTTCTAAGAACACCAGAAATGTAACATGGTATACAAACTTACATGTAGGCAAACCACTCATACACATAAATATTAAGGTGCCGGGAGCCAAATCCAGGCCCTCTATAAGAGCATTATTGAGGGCTAGTAACCACTGAGCCATCTCTCTAGCCCCTGACTGGACGTGGCTTTAACAACACCTAACTCTAACAGATCCTTGGTGCTTCACCCTAACTGGCCAGGATCAGGAAGGGCAAATGGTGCTATAAAATCTACCTACTAAGACAGTGAGTTGTTACCTCTTACCTACTCATATATAACCCCACAAATGACCCATGGACACAGACCAGGAAATTTAGCTGTTAGAAAAGTACCCCATTTCCTCTTGGGGTGCAGTTCTCTCTGAAAATGTCCCTGTTGTGTTTCTACGGTATATATTCCTGTTCACCTTTCTTTCAGACAGGATCTCACATAGCCCAGGCTGATTGTTTTGTTGCTATTGTTTTTCAAGACAGGGTTTCTCTGTGTAACAGCTCTGGTTGTCCTGGAACTAGCTCTGTAGACCAGGCTGACCTCAAACTCAGAGATCCAATTGCCTCTGCCTCGCGAGGGCTAGGATTAAAGGTGTGTGCCACCATGGCTCAATTGTCCTGGCTGATCTTTTTTTTTTTTTAAAGATTTATTTATTATGTATACAACATTCCTTCCATGTATGCTTGCATGCCAGAAGAGGGCACCAGACCCCATTACAGATAGATGGTTGTGAGCCACCATGTGGTTGCTGGGAATTGAACTCAGGACCTCTGGAAGAGCAGTCAGTGCTCTTAACCTCTGAGCCATCTCTCCAGCCCCCGAGTGTCCTGGCTGATCTTAAACTTGCTGTGTAGTCAAGGAATGCTGGGAGTACAGTTTTTGTGCCAACAAGCGTAGTTTAAACAGTGCTAGGAATCGAATCGAATCCAGGGCTTCATGCATGCCCAACAAGCAACCACCAATTGAGCTACATCCCTAACCTGATATAAAAGGTTTTGCTTTTGTTTCTGTTTTGATTTGCGACTGGGCTTCACTATGTAACCTGGGCTGGCCTGGAACTCACAAAGAGCCGTCTGCCTCTACCTCCACTGTCATTAAAGGTGTGTGCTACCCAGAAGCTGCTGAGTGCTTCACTGGCATCTCTGAAGGTGGTTCTTATGTGGTTCTGAGTAATACTATCATGGATCACAAGTAGGACAAGGGCTGCTCGGCAACCAGGCCCTGTGTGGACCGGTGGCCTCCTCCATATACCCCTCAGGCTCACAGTGGCTCTCAGGTCTCTTCTGGTATCCTCCTCACTGTGTTTGCCTTTGAAGCCTCCTACCTGGAGCATTACAGAGAACACTCTGGGAGGGAGGAAGGAGAGAGGCCCTTCGCAAAAAGCAGGAGGACTGGACCAAGAAGGGGCTCCGTTGGTATGAAACCCAAGATGCCACTTTCTTTGCCCTCCCTTTCCTGATCTTTGCCTTCTCATTGGCTTTTGTCTTTGGCTTTCAATTTTAATTGGGAAAGTGCGGGGGGGGGGGGGGGACGGACCAGAGCAAGAAACCTGCCTTTCTTGACCTCTGACTATTGATCTTGGGTTGAATTGACTACTTCTAGTGGTGTTCTCTTGGATCTCCTTGTACCCTACCTCCAGCTTGGTCGGTGATCAACACATCCCTCTCCTATAGTCCAGAGAAAGAAGCTGGCCAAGAAAGAGGCCCCAGGATGATTCCTGAAAATCAGAAATTTAAGTGCTTTTGATGGTCTCCTGGGAATCTACCTGTTTTCTAGAAGTTGCCTTCCCGATCTCAACTTCCAGAATACTTGCTTTGCCTTTATCCAGAAGCCCCAAGCAAAGATTTGTCACTTTCCACACGTTTGTACCACGGGGCGCTTCCTCTGTAACCTTTGAATGGTGCAAGATGACTGATTGTCTGCTACCAAAAGAATAACCTGTGGGGCTTGCGTGGAACTTGTCTTTCTGTGCTTCCCCAAGCCACTGGTGAGACTTAATGATCCAGCAGATGGGGGGGATGTCGCTCAGTGGTAGAATGCTGGCATGCCAAAGTCACCAAGTTTAGTACCCAGCTTTGCTGTCTTTCTGTGTTCCCCTTCTATGCCAAGAAAGAAGTTTGTGAAAGACTGACATTTTTCTCAGTCTGTTCCACACCACTTTTGTCACGTGGGGTCAAGAAAACGAAGCTCTTGAGTTGAGGAATGTGATCCTGAGTCCATATTTATCTGGGTGTGACCTTGGGAGAAGGTGCTATAGAGGCAAATAGAAGAGTAAATAATTTGCCCTGGGGTGAATGTGTGGGTGTCTGCTACCAAGTCCAGCTTGACATAAAAGGGTTCTGAAACACATTTTTATATTTATTTTATGTGTGTGGGGTGTATCACCTGCATATATGTCTGGGCACCACGTCCTCGTCTAGTGCCCATGGAGATCAGAAGAGGGCGTAGGACTCCCTGGATCTGGGGTTACTGATGGTTGTGAGGCACCAACTGGATGCTGGGAACCAAACGCAACTCTGCAAGAGCTGTAGGTGCCCTTAATTGCTGAGCCATGTCTCCAGTCCTCAGTATAACAGCTTTAATAAAGAGGGCTAGTGAGTTAGCTCAGCCAGTAAAGGCGCCTCCCACCAAGCCTGACTACTGGTATTCAAGCCCTAGGACCAAAACAGTAGAATCAACTCCTGGAAGCTGCCCTCTAGCCTCCACACTAACACCATGGACCAAGAATCAACACACAACACACATAAAATAAAATTTGTGAAAGTTTATACTTGCTGAGTGGTAGCGGCGGCAGTGGCAAACACCTTTAATCCCAACACTCAAGAGGCAGAGGCAGGTGGGTCTCTGACTTCAAGGACAGGCTTGTTTACAGTGTGAATTCCAGGACAGCCAGGGCTACACAGAGAAATCCTGTCTTAAAAACACCAAAAATAAAGTAAAAAGTTAAAAAATATAAATAAAGTAAAAAGTTTATACTTTTTATACATGGTGGGGGCTGGAGTCAACATTCAAAACTGCATAAAAACCAGGCATGGTTGTACAAGATTGCAATCCTCGAACTCTGAAAGTTGACCCAAGAGGATCAGGAATTCAGTCATCTCAGCTACATAGCAAATCTGAAGCCAGTCTAGACTACTACTGTGTATGAAAAGGTCACACACACTTTCCCCATAACAAAATGGGCTCTTTGAACTTGTTATTAGTTTTTTGAAAAGTGTATTCTCTGCCATCCTTTTTCACGCACTTTTAAACAGTTATCTCGGGCCACGCTTATCACAAGGTCAGACTGTTCAAATCAGGAATGCAGCAGCTCCTGGGAAAACAGCCCACTCCTCCAGGACCCAAACGCTTATGCAGAGAAAACAATCTTTCAAGATTGGACAGTAGAGTCGAACAACTGTAATCCTTGCACTCAGGAGGCAGAGGCAGGAGGATCATTGCAAGTTCTAGGACAGCCCGATATCTGAGGTAAGTTCCATGTTAGCCAGGGCTACATGGCAAGACCCTGTCTCAAAAAAAGAAAGGAAGGAAGGAAGAAAGGAAGGAAGGAAGGGAAAAAAAGAAGGGTACCCATAGCTAATGAAAAACAAGTAGACCCCCCCCACCTTCTCCTAGTAAACCCTGAACGAGAAAAAGAGGGTGTTTGGCGTGGTGACACAGGCCTGAATCTCCAACAGGAAGGAGGCAAGAAGATTTTCAGTTCAGAGCCAGTCTGTACTGTGTAAAGAGGTCTGTCTCAAAAAAAAAAAAAGGTAGAAAATGTGTCAATCATGCCTCTAATCCCAACACTTGGGATTACAGGGTAGGATTGAGTTCATGGTTATCAAGGGCATAGGGAGTTCCAGCTACACTTGGGCTACAATGAGATCTTGTTGGGGGTAGTGTAAAAGATAGACTCTTTGTTTATGGAACTGGCCTGGTGTCTCACTTAGCTGATCTCCATTCCTTTTTTCCAACCCATGCCCCTGCCTTGTGCAATTCATATTTGTTTGAAGTGTCCCTTTCTCTGGCTCTACTTTATTCTAATTGTCATTAAGTTGGAAGGACACTCCCGCCCCGTGCCTAGTAACAGCTATTTTAATGTATTTTTTTGTACTTTTTTCATTTAGAAAATGATCTGGAACCTTGTATGGTGGACCATAACTTTAATCCTAGCTCTTGGGAGGCAGAAGCAGGCAGATCTCTGGGTTCAAGGCCAGCCTGGTTTACAGAGTGAGTTCCAGAACAGCCAGGCTGTTACACAGAGAAACCCTGTCTTGAAAAACCAAAAAAAAAAGGAAGGAAAGAAGGAAAGGAGGAAGGAAGGAAGAAAAGAAATGTTTTGGAAAATGAATTGTTGTACTAACTTGCTATAAAAGGTGATTTGTGTTAGGTATGGTGGGGTAGACCTCTAATTCTAGCATCTAGAAAGTATAGGCAGAAGCATCAGGAGTTCAAAGCCAGCCTTGGCTGAAGAGCAAATTTGAAGTCTGTCTGTGTTACGAGACCTTGTCTCAAAACAGAAAAGTGACTTAGACTGGACAGACAATGGTAATACAAAAACGTCTCTGTCTATCTTTGGTCTTACTTCTTTCTTGATCTTAATGGTAGGTAGTCCCTCTTGAAAACACTTCAATGTACAGATGGAAGAACTCTGGTTCCCAAAGTTATTTCTAGCTAAGAAGTTTTGACTAACAGACATATCCCTAATTTGAAATTCTTTCAATGATGTCTCTTTCTCATTTTTTTTCTCGCCTGATAAAGAGCAAGACTTGTGGGTCTTGGTCACTGTTATTTGAATAGTGACACTGGAAGACGACCTTTTGAGAGCAGGACAGGATTGAGATTGTCAAGTGTCAAGCACTATTGGTATTCCATTCTGTACTTCTTCACTTGGTAATTTAGCAAAGATTGAAGGTAGGGAATAGAGGAGGCTCGTTATACAAAAATGCATATTGAAAATAAAGACCTGGGGCTAAAGAAATGGCTCAGTGGTTAACATATAACATAAAAATAAATCTAAAATAACCCTTAAAAAAAGTAGAGTCAGGCAAGGTGGCACACACCTTTAATCATAGCAGAGGGGACACAGGGCAGGCTGATTTCTGTGAATTCAAAGCTAGCCTAGTCCACATAGAAAGTTCCAGGCCAGCCAGAGCCACGTAGTGAAATCTTGTCTCTAAAACAAAAGAAAACAAAACTTAGAAAAAGGAAGAATTCAAAGTCACCATTGGTGACTGTATATAGGGTTGGTTAGTTTTGACCTGACATCAAAAAGATGTGTTCTGTTAGAAAAGATTAAAACAAACAGTATAGACCACTGGGAAGAATACAAAGACAAATAGAACATTCGTGTATCCGTTACTTTATTCATCCCTATGGCCATTTTAAATAAGATTTATTTATTTTTATGTGTATGAGTGCTTTGCCTGTGTATATAACATGTGGTGCCTACAAAGGTGAGACATAGGCATCAGATCCTCTGGAAGTGGGGTTACAGATGTTTGTGAGCCCCTGTGTGGGTGCTGGGAATTGAACCCAGGTCCCCACTCTTTTTGTTTGAAACAAAATCTCATATATTCAAGGCTGCTCTCAAACTCACTATGTAGGTAAAAATGACTTGAACGCCTGATACTCCTGCCTTCATCCTGAGTACAGAGATTACATTTGCCACTACGTCCTTCTCTGTGTTATTTTCTTTATCATTAAATAATGACAACAAATATTACATTTAATTGGCTGTTGCAAACCAGCCACCCTGCTGGGCTGTAAGGCATTAGACATACTCAACCTTCCTTTCCCAGCCTCTAATGACCATTATCGTAGTCCTTCTATGTAATCAACTTTTTTCCCCTTTTAAGAAACCATCGGTGCTTGGTGTTTAAAGAAATGGATATGCTAATCACCTCAATTCAACCATCGTGCATTATGTGCATGTATCAAATGACCTGCTGTGCCATAAATATGTATAATGGTTATGTCTCGATTAAAAATAATTCTTGAGATAATAACCAACAGTTTTACTCCGGAGTCAAACACATGACTCCTTGGTCAGGTTTTGGTTGCTTCTTTCTGTGGTAGCGCTACCGAAGTGAGTCCTATTCTATACCACTCCTCCAGTGACCTCCAGTCTCAAAGGGACCCAGATAGCCTTAGCGCTATGGCTGGAGTCAAACAGAGGCTCCAGAGCCTCTAAAGATGCCAGGAGGGAGAGAGAACCGTCAAGGAAGGATTCCAGGAAGAGAGGACATTGGCATGGGTCTCAAATGGAAGCCTGACAGAGAAGTCGCTTCAACCCGGACACCCCACCCCCGCCCCGTACTGGGCTCCCCCAAGCCTAGCCTGGCCCCCGCTGATTCCCTTATCTATGCCTTCCCAGCTGCCTCCCTGCTGGCTGAACTGTGGCCACAGACTTCTGGGCCTGCACCCCCTCCACAGGGATGGGGGAGGGAATGGGGTGAGGCCTGGCCTCAGAGGCACCCTACTCCCCACCCTTCATTTCCTTTACTGAGCCCTTTGTCACCTCCAGGAATGAAGAAATGGGATGTGCGCCGAGCACCACACCATTTTATGGGACATGCCTCTAGCCTTCTCCTCCCAATGAGGCTTCCCCACAGACCTCGCCCCAGACTTGACTTCTGCTGCTAACAATACTAAATAATGATGAGAATGATTGTTTACGTAGCATACCGTTTATGGTGTGCCAGGCAGGCGTCATGCAGACTAGTTACATTTGGTGTGGGGTAAGGAAAGTCTACAACCATAACCATTTTCCAGGTGAGGCGACTAAAGCCCAGAGGATGACTTGCCCAGAAATTAGGCAGTCAGTCAGTGTGAGAGTTGAGACAAGTACCAGAGGCCTTGGAAAGTGTCATTTTTGTGCCCCTACTGCAGTCTAGCAGGCAAGAGTGATGATATCCCACAAAGAATGCAATAGAATTAGCCAGGAAAAGTACTTAGCATAGTACATGTGTTCTGCCAACAAATAATGCTGCTCCTGGTGGTCTATTTATTGGTATGTTCCTGCTTGTAAAAGTTCTAGCTGAATCGGGTGCTGGGGATGTAGCAGTTGGCTAAGCACATGCCCAGTGTGTGAAAGGCCTTCAGTTATATTCCTAGCATGGGGTGGGGGTGAGAACTGGAGGTTGTTCTTAGAATGGATAATAATTAGTTTTAAGGCTGTGGGTATGGCTTAATTGCAAAGCTCTTACCTAACATGAGAGATGCATTAGGTTCCATCCCTAGCACTACAAAAATAATAATAGTCAGCCAGGCGGTGGGGGCGCATGCCTTTAATCCCAGCACTCGGGAGGCAGAGGCAGGCGGATCTCTGTGAGTTCGAGGCCAGCCTGGTCTACAAGAGCTAGTTCCAGGACAGGCTCCAAAGCTACAGGGAAACACTGTCTCAAAAACAAAACAAAACAAACAAACAAAAAAACCAAAAAAACCCCAAACAAACAAACAAACAAAAAACCCCCAAAAGATAGATAGATAAATAAATAAATAAAATCTTAGATTAGAATTAAAATAATGGGGCTGGAGAGATGGTTCAGCAGTTAAGAGCACAGACTGCTCTTCCAGAGGACCCAGGTTCCATTCTCAGCACCTACATGGCAGCTAACAACTGTCTATAACTCCAAGATCTGACCCCTCACTCAGACATATATGCAGGCAAAGCACCAATGCATATAAAATAAAAAGAACTAGATTATAAAACAAGAATTAAAATAGTGTAAGCCAACCCCTGCTATTAGTATTAAAACCAGCATTAAAGCACCTATCAACTTAGAGTTAGTATCAGTGTTCCTAATGGTGTCAGTGCATTGGTGGCACTGCAGCTAGAATCCACAGCAGAGCTAGTGGCGAAGGGAGCGAGCGGGACTAGCACTTGCATACAGTAAGCACCCAGGAGACAAATCTCTATTTGGAGAGTGCAGATTCACATGAGTACCCAATAAAAAAAAATAGAATATTTGATATATTGAGAACTCAGATTAAAGTCAATTGGATCACTGGATCACATTCAAATTCATTTATTCTCCCCAATATGGAAGTAGCTATCATGGTTACCCCATTACAGATGAGGAAATGGTGACTCATGAATAACTCCCTCTAGGTCTCCCATCTAGTAGCTGGTTGGGTTGGAAGAGAATGATGGGCTAGCTCCAGGTCCAGACTCTGTGGCCTTCCTTGGTAAACAAGGGTTCCCAAAGGACAGTGACACACAGCAGTTTAACACGAGCCTGCCATTTTTAAAGCCTATGGGGACAATGGCTTTCAGAGAAACACAGCAAGAAGATCAGCTCCTCTGCAACAGGCTGGTAGGCAGGCTGACTGACCCTACTGACTCATGGCTCCGTCCTTGTCTTTCCCCTTGATGGGTCTCAGTCTCCCCAAGTGAGAAATTTCTAGGGCTATGACAGAAAGTCTTATGAGGATCCAAATGCAGTGCTGTGTATGAGCGTGCGTGCGTGTGTGTGTGTGTGTGTGCTCGCGCGCGTGCAATGATTTTTTATGCAGAAACAGTGCTCAGAATCTACTGACAGAGGTTTGTGTGGGTGGGAGGCACTAGTGGAGCAAGACAAGAAGATAGGGGTGAATTGTAAGCAGCCAGTGACCAGGGCTGGAGAGCTGGCCCCTCAACGCAAGCTGACAGAAGAGCCACACAGATCCCATCAGCCACATCCTCACACCAATGCCACCAGCATGGAGCATATCCTAGATAGTTCCCCCTGGGGGTCATACTCTCAGACTCCGGCACTGTGCATCTCTCTCTCTCTCTCCAACATTATTTTTTTACTTCCCCCTTCCTATGTCTGTTTGTGCCCTAGGCTCCTGCCATTTCCAGGTTTTTCCTTCATTTGCCTCCTGTCCAGCTCTGCCCCATCTTGTCTCTTTGACTCTCCTTACATGTTTAACATCTCAGGCTCTCTGAATCTCTCTCTTTTCTAGGTGCCCCTTGCCTCCTTCCACTTCTCTGTCTCTTTCCTTTATTTACGGCTGTCTCTCTGTCTCTTTGCCATCTCCTGTATGTCTCTGTTCCTGCCTCCGCCTCGCTTTCACTTACTATCCCTCCCATTGGTCACCTTATCCCAATCCTCAGGGACTCACAAAGGAGTCCACTCTAGGTGTCCCCTCAGTTTCCCGCCTCTAACGTATGGTGGGCAACAAGTTGAGGCACTGTCCCTATGTACATCCCCCACCCTGCCCCCCAACCCCAAGACAGCCTGTTACTGCGGCACCAACAGCCACAGTCGCCTCCATCTGATAAGACTTATCTGCTGCCCCAGAGCAGGCCAGAGCTGGCGTAAGCCCCAGGCACAAGCCCCAAACACTGCTCCTAGTCTAGTCCCCCAGGCTGGTCCATAAAGGTGGCTCACAGGTTCTGGTTGAAATACTCCCAGATCTCTATAAACCTCATTCTTCTCACCTGCAAAATGGGTATAGCTATACCACTCCTCTCCCAGCATCCAGGAGAGCTCACACACATACAGGTCTAGTCCACACATAGCCTGGCACAGAGTAGGGGCTTTCCTAGTGGTGCGTGAAACTTATATTTAATATTTTCATGTATCTTGACTAGAGCTCACTTGACTAGACACTGGACTCCATAGAAGTCAAAAGCGAACTAGATCCAACAATCTACAGGATAGACAGGAAGGGCGGAGGGACTACAAGTGCCTAAGAGGTCCCCCACAAGTAGGAGGCACACCCCCTCCCCTGCACTGCCCCACCCACTGGGGCACCAGCCACTCCCTGGGGAGGAAAGAGGAGGGAGAAGGTGGGTGGGAGGGAGGGCGGGCTGGCAAGAGGGAGGGAGGAAGGGAGCCTCAAAGGCCAAGGCCAGTGAGGACACCCCTTGGGATCTCTGAGCTCACCACATCACTAAGGTGGCTGAACCCTCTGCATCAACCATCCCAGGTCAGTCTCAATTCCCAAAGAACCTCCAGCAAGGCAACCCCAGCCTGCTGCCCAAGCCTGCTCCAGGCTTTCTGACCCACATCTTGTCCCTAAAATGTGGGTCATCCCCGAATTCCTCCACAGCTCCCCAGACTTCTATTTCCAACCTCCATCTCTCCCCCAAACCCTTCCTCTGTCTGCCCCAACTTTGCCCCATTCCTTCTAAGATGCCTATATCCTTTGACCCCTTAGCTCTCTCCTCATACTCCCAGGCCTACCATCCATAGATATTACCTCTCAAAAGACAAAAAAACTATGCCTTCATTCCCCTAGCTCTTATCTTTGTCCCAAATCTTATTTCCACTAATCGAAACTTGTCTCTGCCTCTCTGATCTCCTGAAGAAGAAAAACATTCACTTTGGCTTCCCCAGGTCTCACATTTCTACTCCCAAGTGAATGCTTCTGTTTCTACTCCCGTCTTTCTGGCTAAGGGCACCTGTCTCTGGTCTGTCGAACCCTAGCTTTAATCCCCATCTTTGCCTTTCAGACCCCATGCCTGCTCCCTGGGTCTTCTCTCTGACCTCCCCAAATGGCCTCCTTCCCCTACTTCTTGGTCAAAATGCGTTCGTTACTTTAGACACTAAGTTTGCTCTCCCCAAATCTATTCTGTCACAATGACCCTTCTACAAGCTCTAAGGCCTACCTGCTCACTGAATCCTCCTCTTTCGGCACCTTTTCTACCCCGACCCCGTGTTGGCTTCTCCCATTCTTTCTGTGTTCCCAGAATTCATCTAGACACCAGCCACAGTCCGGTCTGCCCTCTCTCTCCTAAACCTAACAGCTGCCCAGGAAAAGACCTTGTCTCTCTCCCATTTTACCATGACCTGCAGAACCTATCTCTCCTTTAAACTACATTTCTAACTTTGCAAACTTCATCCCTGGTTCCCTAACCCCATCTGTTTCCCTAATCCAGTTTTGAACCCAAAATGTGTCTCTGAACTTTTAAGCTCAGCTCTACTTGTCAAACTCATGATTTCCTTTGCCTAAACTCCATAGCCATACCCAAACTTCTGACTTCAACTCCACATTGGAGTCTGAAACTCTCCCTCTAGCCCGTAAGTACTACATCTGCTCCCCAGATCCTGTCTCAGTGCCTTTGGCCCCAAGGGACCCTTGCTGAGGCCTGGGCAAAGGCTGTTACCTGGGGTGAGGGGCTGGGCCCAGGGAGAGCTGTAGGTGCAGCTGCTGTGCCTCCTGGCTAGGGCAGCACTTTCTCTAGTGAGGCAGCTGATAAGGAGCTCTCATATCCCCAGCCTTGAGATAAACTTTATCTCTGTCGGGAGAGTGATAACTGGGGTGGGGGGTGGGTCCTTGCTACAGGAGGGGTGGGCAGCTCTGAACCCACCAAGGTGAGAGGTACAGGGGCGGGCAGTGAGGCCGGAGATGGAGAATGGTGACAGAGAAAGAGATCAGGAGATGGAGTGACATAGAGAGGAGAGGCACAAAAAGAACCGGGGAACAAGAGACAGAGACACTGAGAGAAAAACCATCGAGACATAAAACACATGAAGGTGTAAGAGAAATAGAGACTCAAAGAAAAAGACAGAAAGAGTAGCAGTGCCGTCAGAGGAGAGGTGGAAGGAGGGCCATGGACAGAAAACGAGAGAGAGGCAGAAACAGAAAGGAGAGAAGGAAAAATGAAGGGAGAACGAGTCATGGAGAGTCAGAAACAATCGTAAAGGAAGCAAAGGGAGGAGGGAAGGTAAACTGGTGGTCAAAAGGGAGAGGAGACACTGTCCAAAAATGTGGGAATTCTGAGATCAAGGTGATGGTGGACACAATTATGAGCTGCCTTATCCCCAGCATGGTCCCCAACCGTAGGTTCAGCCCTTGCTGATCTATGCAATGAGTAGGGAAGGTGGTCTTGTCCTCAGTCTGTCTCCCACTTCTCCGTACAGGGGCAGGGGCAGGCTCTTTTCCGAGCTGTGTGTAGTAAGAGCGTTGTGAGCCGGTAGGAATAGTAAGAGAGAGTCCAAGATCAGAAAGAAATGGGAGGAAGAGGCACTGGGAGGCAAAGAGATTCAGACTTGGAAAGACTGAAGAGACAGCAGTATGAGTATAGGAGAAAGCAATAGTAACAGACACAGAAGGCAAGTCGAGAAAGATACAAAGACATAAAGAAATCGAAAGATATTAGATATTGTCATACATGGCTGGACAAAAGAAGGGCAGGACACACAAATTCATAAAAGCATAGAAAGAGAGGGCAAGATACACCCTAGAAGGCTGGGGAGACAACTCAGTGAATAAATTATTTGCTCCATAAGTGTGAGGACCTGAGTTCAAATCCCCAGAATCCATGCTGATACAGTAGCATGCACATCAATAGCCCCAGCATACTTATGGGGAAATGGAAGGTGGAGGAGAATCTCGGGAAACTCACAGGCCTATCCTGGTGTATGCACACAGTAGAAAAATATGAAGGGACCCTGTCTTTAAAAAGGTGCAAAGTGAGGACCGACACCCATGTTTTCTGTCCTTCCCGTGTGTGTGTGTGCACGTACCCGCCCCCCACTACATAAACACACAAAGATAAAATCTTTTTTTTTTTTCCAAAGGTCCATCCTAGAAGCATAGAAAGATGTAGGGAAAACACAGTCAGCCCTGAAAGGAAATGGAAGGAGAGACCCAGGGAGTCAGAGAGTTAAAGAGATAGACATGCAATTTAAGACAGAGGCAAAGGGTCATCACTCAGCTCTTAGTATACCACCTCCACTATAGCAGATGGGGAAACTGAGGTCGAGCGAGAGTGGTGAGACTTGAAGGTTCCTGAAACAGACCCTTTCCCCAGAGGGAGGATACCAGGGTGGGAACACCTCCCACCTGTCACTCTTCTCAGAGGAAGCCAGTAGCTTTGGGGTGATTTCAAAAGTTGGGCGGGGATGGCAGAGATAAGAAGTGTGGAGGCAGGGGTACTGACCCCTCATAGAGCAGGGAGGAACTAATGGGGCCCTCTGTCTACAGACACAACTGAGATGGGGGAAGGGGGTAAAGCCGGAAACCACGGGTTTCTGAGAAAGTCAGATGGCGAGATACGACAGATAGGATGAAGTTGGGGAGCACAGAAGGGTGAACCCCAAGGTCCTGAGGGAACTGTCAAGGGGTCCAAGGGACCTTGGTTGTTCACTTTGCCTCCACAGAAGAAGAAAGGAAGGGGAAGAGAGAATAAAAAGAGGAAATAGAAGGATGGGAGAAAAGAGGCTCATGGGAGGAGGAGAAAGAGGAAGATTGGAAGATAGAGAGCAGAATGAAAGAAGGAAGGAAAGAGGAGATCCAGAAAGAGGAAGAGAAACATGGCACATGAGATGGGGAACAAGGAAGGAAGAAAGAGAACAGAGAAAGGAATGAGACAGATGACAGTGGAAACAGGAAGAGGGAAGACAAAAGAGGGAAGAGAGAAGACATGGAGGTCCGAGAGGGAGGAGGAGGGACGGGGACAAGAGGAAGAGGAGGGAGTCAAGGGTAGGAAGATGAGCAGTTGAGGATGGAGGGAAGAAAGACAAGGGAGGCAATAAGAGGAAACGGGGAAGAGCTCAAAGGAAGGAAGACGGGTAGAAGTGAGGATGGAAGGAGAGACAGGAGAGAGAACGGCATGAGAAGGGAGGAAGCGAAGAGGAAAAGAATCCGAGTGGTGGAAAGGAGAAATCGAGTCCTAGGTGACGACTTGGAGAAGAGAATGGAGGGAAGAGAAAAGGATTTCCGTGTCTGACAACCCTTTCTATCCTCACAGGTTAAACCCCAGTTTCTCCATGGATTTTCCTGGCCTAGGGGCCCTGGGAGCCTCAGAACCCCTGCCACAGTTTGTGGATTCTGCCCTGGTGTCAACACCAGATTCAGGAGGGTTCTTCTCCTCAGGGCCTGAGGGTTTGGATGCAGCAGCTTCCTCCACTTCCCCAAGCACAGGCACGGCTTCAGCCACTGCACTGGCCTACTACAGGGATACGGAGGCCTACAGACACTCCCCAGGTAACTGCTGGCTAGTTGCTTTGGTACTGGCTGGGGATTGGTAGGATTGTCACAGAGACCATTAGCTAGTTCACAATTCTACTAGGGGGTCATCTTGGAAATAGAAGCCCTGTGTATGAATGTACTGACCCCTTTCCCTGGCGACACCAGTACTCCTTTCTGTGTGCCCTACTGGAGTGACACTTTAAGAGGCAAGGTTGGCAGTATGTGCTAGCTCTCTTCGGTGACAGGGGACTTGCAGCTTCCCCATCCCAACAGTAGTCATTGCAATCCCAGACAGAAAGGGATGGAGGGTGTTGTCATTGCTACAGTGACCAGAGGGACCCAGGAGTCATCCAGGAAACTATTGTGGCTGGGTGGTGGTGGCGCACACTCTCAGCACTCGGGAGGCAGAGGCAGGAGGATCTCTGAGTTCGAGGCCAGCCTGGTCTATAGAGCTGGTTCCAGGACAGGCTCCAAAGCTACAGAGAAACCCTGTCTTAAAAAACAAAAACAAACAAGCAAGCTGTTGTGGGAAGACTGGAAACCTAGCTGCCATGTTGGGACTGATGGACACCATAACATTGATTACCGTTAGGTTTATTGCTCTCCTCCCCCCTCTGCCCTGTACCCCTCCAACAGTCTTTCAGGTGTACCCGCTTCTCAACTGTATGGAGGGAATCCCAGGAGGCTCACCTTATGCTAGCTGGGCCTACAGCAAGACGGGGCTGTACCCTGCTTCAACTGTGTGCCCCAGCCACGAGGATGCACCTCCCCAGACCCTGGAAGACCCTGATGGGAAAAGCAGCACCACCTTCTTGGAAACCTTGAAGACAGAGCGACTGAGTCCAGACCTCCTGACGCTGGGGACTGCACTGCCGGCATCGCTGCCTGTCAACAGCAGTGCTTATGCGGGACCTGACTTTCCCAGTCCTTTCTTTTCTCCCACGGGGAGCCCTCTCGGTTCTGCAGCCTATTCTTCCCCCAAGTTTCATGGAAGCCTCCCCTTGGCCCCTTGTGGTGAGGCTCTCAAAAAGGACAGGGAGGATGAGGTGGGCTAGGTAGCTCAAGGCAAAGTTAAGCTGAGTTAATGCTTAACTTTTCTCTGTTCACCTACCAGAGGCCAGAGAGTGTGTGAACTGTGGAGCAACAGCTACTCCACTGTGGCGAAGAGACAGAACAGGCCACTACCTGTGCAATGCCTGCGGTCTGTATCACAAGATGAACGGCCAGAACCGGCCTCTCATCCGACCCAAGAAGCGATTGGTAAGACCAGAGGTTAGCCTGACCTATGCAGATGAGTTCCAGCCCAGGACAAGAGTCTGTATTCTTTCCTCCTACAGGAACCCCTGCCCAACTCATGTTTGTCTCCTTAAGTGGGCTTATTGCTTATGGTTCACATTGTAATCTCCTTGGATGCCTTCTTGCAGAAGGCATGACTTCACTGAACTGGGCAAAAGGATTTTGTTTTCTGTGCTGGGGATGAAGTCCCAGGCCTCGTGCATGCTAGGCAGGTACTCTACCGTAAGATTACACCCCCAGCTCCAAGATTTCTGTAGCTTCCCGAGAAATTCTTTGTTTTGCTTTGATTTTTTTTGTTTGTTTGTTTTTTGCTTGAAATGGGGCTTTGTTATGTAGTCCTGGCTGGCCTGGAACTATGTACACCAGATTGGTTTTGAATTTGTTATGATCCTCCTGTCTGTTTCCTGAGTGCCAGGAATGTAGGTATGAGTCACCACACCTGGCTTCTTTCAAAAGATTCAGATATGTGACCAAAGTTGAAAACCAGAGATGGAAGGAGTCTCACACAGTTTATAAAATAAAGTCCTTGGTAGACCCGTGGAGGAGGCAGAAGCAGGAGTTCTGTGAGTTCAAGGCCAGGCTGGTCTGTAGAGCTAGATCCAGAATAGCCAGGACTACACAAAGAAACCCTGTCTCGAAAAAACAAAACAATAATGTTAAAATTTAGTAATTTCCTTATCCTAGATAGGAATACTTGCATTCAGTGTGACTCCCACCCCTTCGGCCCTTTTCTCAGGCCCTGTAAGCCTCTGTCCCCAACTTCTACTTCCCCAGAGCTCTGATATACATCCTTTTGTCCCTCAGATTGTCAGCAAACGGGCAGGCACTCAGTGTACTAACTGCCAAACGACCACCACAACACTCTGGCGGAGAAATGCCAGTGGAGATCCCGTGTGCAATGCCTGTGGCCTCTACTACAAGCTACACCAGGTGACATTCTCCTTCATGGTGCTTGCTGTCCTTCCTCCACGGTGGTGTCCTCAACCACCTTGAACTCTCTTCCGCCCAGAGTCTTCCTCCTCTGCCCTCCCTTCTGCTTCTCTCAGCTTTCTCTTCTCGCGATTTCTTTCTCTATTCACTTCTCACGCTCATCCACTCTTCCCATCTCACGCCTCCTTTCTGTCCTTCCTCTCTCTCCCCTTTCTCTTCTTGCTACCTCCACTACCTTTCCCTCCCATGCACTACCTTTCCCTCCCATGCACTAAGTCTTGGGTCCCTCTTGCCAGTCTACGAGGATATTCCAAGTTCAGGGTCTCACGGCCACATGTTTCTCTATGCCAGCAGCCCTGGGTATATTGCCCTAGTCATTCTTAAAACAGTGGGGTTGAGAGGATGTCCCTAGCCCAGATATATGCACACAAAGGGCTGGAGCTGGCAACCCTGTGGTCTCCCTTTCTCCAGGTGAACCGACCGTTGACCATGCGGAAGGATGGAATTCAGACTAGGAACCGCAAGGCTTCTGGAAAAGGGAAAAAGAAGCGGGGCTCAAGTCTGGGAGGAGCAGGAGCAGCTGAAGGACCAGCTGGTGGCTTCATGGTGGTAGCTGGTGGCAGTAGTGGTGGGAATTGTGGGGAAGTGGCCTCAGGCTTGACACTGGGCACCACAGGTACTGCCCATCTCTACCAGGGTCTGGGACCTGTGGTGCTATCAGCACCTGTCAGTCATCTTATGCCTTTCTCTGGACCTCTGCTGGGATCGCCCGCAGCTTCTTTCCCCACAGGTCCTGTGCCGCCTACCACCAGCACCACTGTGGTGGCCCCCCTCAGTTCTTGAAGATACACAAAATGGCATAGGCCTTGTGGCAGAGAAGGTGTCCCCCTCCTTTTTTTTTTGAGACAGGATCTCTGTAGCCCAGGCTGACCATGACAAATTCCTGATTCTCCTGCCTCTACCTCCCAAGTACTGAGATTATAGGCATGTATTGCCATGTCTGACATTTTTTTCCTGTTTTTTTTGTTTTGTTTTGTTTTGAGACAGGGTCTCACTCTGTAGCCCAGGTGAGATAGACTCAAACTTGACATCCTCCTGCCTCAGTTCCTGCGAGCTGGGATTCCAGGCATCTTCCACCATGCCCATTTCTTTCTCCTCTTAGAGCCACATTCTTTATGGCCCAACCCTACGGGCCGCAGACATCACTTTGCCTGTACCTTCAAAGATTTTGTAAAATAAAACCACCAAAGACCTGAAACTGGAGCCACGAGTTTGTGTTTGGCTAAATAAATGTCAGTGTCTGGTGGGGGTGTGGAGTGGTGCCTGTGGCTCTTTGACGACAGAATCTAACAGAAATGTCTGAATACACGAGCCTGGATGAGTCTGCGGGATAACATTTCACAACTGAAGATCACCATCCAAAAATGTAACCGCATATATGAAGATTTGTGGACAGAATCCAGGTGGTTCCATGTGTCTTTGTAAGATGGTGTAGGACTGGCTAATTGTGGGTGAGGTGGTGTAAGATGGCAAGGGTGTCACCGAGCTGCAGGAGAACAGCATGTAGAAATGCGTGTACCATGACAGGCGATGAGACAGGTGAGGTTGGAGTTGCATGGTTGTGCGTGACTCTGGATGATCATTGAGACAGTGACATCACAAACTGGGCACAGAATCTGATGACTAAGCACCTTTGAGACACTGAGCAAGGACTATGTATGAGGCACAATAGTATGGCTGTGACAATGTGCAACAATTAATTCTCTTGTTGCTGTTACAAAAGACCTGATAACAGTAACTTACACGGGGAAGATTTATCTTGGCTCAGGGTTTCAAATGGATTCCAATACATCACGGTAGAGAAAGCATTTTGGCAGCTCTCATGGGGGTGGGGACTACAGCAAGACTCTTCATGACAGTCAGAACAGAAAAGTAGCCTGGCGGTGGTGGCACACGCCTTTAATCCCAGCACTCGGGAGGCAGAGGCAGGCGGATCTCTGTGAGTTCGCGACCAGCCTGGTCTACAAGTTCCAGGACAGGCTCCAAAGCCACAGAGAAACCCTGTCTCGAAAAACCAAAAAAAAAAAAAAAAAAAAAAAAAAAAAAAAAAAAAAAAAAAAAAAAAAAAAGAAAGAAAAGAAAAGTAGAGAGTGACACTGGAAGCAGAGAAGTGTTATGACATGACCCACAAAGATCACCCCAACCAGTCAGGGCTCACAACCTCCCAAAATAGTGCCACCAGCTAAAGACCAAATGTTTAAAGATATGAACTTGTGTAGGACATTTCATTTTCAAACTGTACCAAGATGTGTGTCTCTCTAGAACATCTTCGTCGCTCTGGAAATGGTAGTTCTTTCTCTGCCAGTGTCTAAATATGTACGGGTACATGCATCATGTAGAATGTGCCATGTCACTGTGTGTCTTAGGGCTGACAATGGGAGCAGCTCTGTGTACATTCGTGGAGCTGTCAAATGCATACTTTCCCACTGTGAGTTAGGGACCCTCCTCCATGGGAAAAAAAGACAATCTTCAGGAAAGGAAAGTGGGAAAGAGTGGATTACATTGAAAGCTCAAATGTGTTCCCTGAGCCTTCCTGGGAGGCATCCAGTCCTTAACTAAGCCTGCTGCCCTATAGGGAATGGGAAGAATGAAGGGACTGACAGACAAAACATCTTCTGAAACAGGATGTGGTAGCTCAAGCCTATAATCCCAGCACTTGGAAGGATGAGGCAGGTGGATTGCCACTAGTTTGAGGCCTCATCTTAAAACTAAGCTCTGTGTGAAGGCTCAGATCGGTAATTCCAGGGTTTGGAAAGCTGGGGACAGGCAAGCTAAGAGTAAAAGACAACAACACAAAAATAGCATCTGGAGGCTGGAGAGAGAATTCAGCAGTTAAGCGCAGCACTCTGCCAGAGGACGCTGCTGGATCCCCAGCACTCACAGTTTCTCACAATTTTCCGTAACTCCAGTTCCGAGGGACCATACATCCTCTTCTGGCCTCCCAGGGCACCACCAGGCATGCAGGTAGTGCAGACATACATGCAAGCAAAACACTCATCCACATAAAATTAAAATTAAAAATGGTCTGTGAGTCTTGTACCTGCTAGGTGGGGAGTACCACACTGCCAGGTGCCTCTTTACACTCCTATTAAACTGTGTGAGGTGTTCCCTGAAATGAAATATGTTATTCAATTTAATAAGCATAAGTTGGGAGGATGGCTATAGAGAGATGTCTCAGCAGTTAAAAGCACTTGCTGCCCTTGAGAGGACCCAGGTTTGGTTTCCAGCACCCACATAATGGCTCACAAGCAGCTGTAACTCCAGCTCTAGGCGATCTGGTGCCCTTTTCGGCTTACAGTATACATACATAGATGTAGGCAAAAGCACTCATATGCATAAGGTAAAAATACATGTCTTTAAAATTAAAAAAAATTCTTTTTTGTTTTTTGAGACAGGGTTTCTCTGTAGTTTTGGAGCCTGTCCTGGAACTAGCTCTGTAGACCAGGCTGGCCTCGAACTCACAGAGATCCGCCTGCCTCGGCCTCCTGAGTGCTGGAATTAAAGGTGTGTGCCACCACTGCCTGGCTGGTTTGGCTTGTTCTTAATTGTGTTGGTTTGCTTGCTTGCTTTCTTACTGAGTTTTGTTTTCTTTGGTTGAGGGGGTGCTGCAGGGGTAAGGGGATGAAATGGGGGCTTGAGGGGTGAGTGGAATTGGGGTGCATGATGTGAAACTCTCAAAGAATCAATAAAGAAGTTAAAACAAATAATTTACTGATATAAAGTCATGAACATATATAAATTAAAACAATTCTTCAGTATACATATAATCTTATTATTCATCAGAAAACAAAAGCAAATTTTCATACTAACAAGATATTTATTTATTGTTTTTGTTTTTCGAGACAGGGCTTCTTTCTGTATCCCTGCCTGTCCTGGAACTTGCTCTGTAAATCAGACTGACCTCGAACTCACAGAGATCTGCCTACATCTGCCTCCCAAGTGCTGGGATTAAAGGCGTGCGCCACCACCACCCGGCCTGTCTCCCATCTTTTTATCTTTTGAGATAGAGTCGCACTAAGTTACCTGGACTAGTCTCATATTTGCCATATTCCTATCTCAGTTTCTCAAGTGCCTGGCATTACAGGCCTATGCCATGAGGCCTGGCACATACTAATTTGATACTTGCATCTTAAAGAATGATAGTAAGAAACCAGAGCTGCATTGAAGTCCTATTGTAACACGACCCCAGACCTTAGTAGGCCCCCAAACCTTAGCACAACTGACTCCATGATGGAAGTGCCACTCAGACTGTAAATCTCAGCACATAGACAGCACCACCTGCCAAAATGAAAACAAAGGCCTAACCTATCAAAGCCCATAGTTCTGGGAAGTCTCTGAATGTACTAATCTTGCTTTTGGCTTCTGTAGTTCTGCTTCTGGCTAACTGCTCTTGTTAACTGAAGTAGTCAACCCAGGACATGGCTTTTGTGCTTTAAAGCTTACCCTGAGAAAAGGATCCCAAACACCCAGTGTAGTTGCCGGCTGACTAATAATAAAGACTTTCTATTGGCTTAAACCCATGTCTGAGGAGTCTCCTCTGGTGGATACCCCATAATACTATGATTCCACACAAGCAAGCACTACCATAAACACACTGGGTATGCTTTTGGATTAATTTTTGACCATTAAACATTCAGAAATGCTTTACTGTTGCCAAATTTTTCATGACCCCTACATTCAGTTATGTAAGCCCACATTCAGTCAATATTTTCTTGTTTTGTCTTGAGACAGGATCTCATCATGTAGCCCAGGCTGGCCTGGAACACAATATATAGACTAGGCTGGCCTCAGAGAAATTCACTCATCTGTTTCCCCAATGCTGGGATTAAAAGTGTGGGCCACCACACCCATTGCTCCATATTCAGTCTTAACTCACAGTTTAAAAAGGTCTACTTTACCTGGACAGAGACAAAGGGAGGTGAGTTCAAGTGCAGCCTGGTCTACAATGTGAGTCCCAGGGTAGCTAGACTGTTACACAGAGAAATCCTGTCTCAAAAACAAAAAATATGGAGCTGGAGAGGTGGCTCAGTGGTTAAAAGCACTGGGTGCTCTTCCAGAGGACCGGGGTTCAATTCCCAGCAACCTCATGCTAGCTCATAACTGCCTGTAACTCCAGTTTTAGGGGATCTGACATCTTCACACAGACATACATGCAGGCAAAACACCAATGCAGATGAAATAAAAGTAAATTATTTTTCAAAGGTCTACTTTAGTTTATAATGCCTGAAGAAAGTCTATTCATACTCATCTTAGCAATAAAAACGTTTGGACCTGTTAAGTATCTTGCCCAACCACCCTGAGTTTAGCAAGTGGGTTCTGAATGGAGTGACTGCCCCCAGCCCTGCAAATCAGCTTTGTTTGTATTAGTAGAGATGTCTTCCCTTGGAACTCCACACATGAGCGCTAAACACAGTTGGTACCTAACTCTTCAGAGAGCCAACTCCCTGTCATTAGTCAGCAAGCTGAAGTAGTACTGTCATGCATTCAAGGCCAGCTGGGGTTACACAGTGAATGCAAATCCAGCCTTGAGATATATAGAGATCTTATCTCAAAAAAAAAAATCACGATCACAGCGACTGGCTCCGGGGGCGCGGCGAGGAGAGACACGAGGCCGAGCTGGGTCCATTTGCCTGAGTGCCCTGGCCACAGCCACGGGGGCAGAAGGCAAGCGCAAGCTACAGATTGAAGAAACGCGTGGACCACTGTCCCATCAAGTCTAGAAAGGGAGATGTCTTACACATGCACTACACGGGGAAGCTGGAAGATGGGACAGAGTTTGACAGCAGTCTACCAAAGAACCAGCCCTTTGTTTTCTCCCTTGGCACTGGCCAGGTTATCAAGGGCTGGGACCAGGGGCTGCTGGGGATGTGTGAAGGGGAAAAGCGGAAGCTGGTGATTCCATCTGAGCTGGGGTATGGAGAGAGGGGAGCTCCCCCAAAGATCCCAGGTGGAGCAACCCTGGTGTTTGAGGTGGAGCTGCTCAAGATTGAGCGACGTTCAGAACTGTAGCAGGCCGCAGAAGGGTAGGAAACCCCTGTCAGGGACCAGACTGCTTCAAAACACAACACAACAAAACAAAAAATGTAACCCCCCCAAAAAAAAATCACGATCACTTATATTCCTTTCAGAGAGTGTCCAGAATGGCTGCGGCCTTATAAAAGCCATATGCATGTCTGACCCCCAAAGAAGCTCAGCCCTCAGCTCTCACACCTTGCAGACACCCTAAGTGGAACTGCTGCTATGTAGGTTCCTGGCCTTAAGTTGATAAGAGATCCCGGGTTCACCCCCTCCTAGGGGTCAGTGCAGGAAGCACAGGCCAGTTCTGAGACTCTATAGACCTGACCCCTTGTTCACGTGTGTGTGTGTGTGTGTGTGTGTGACTGAAATAGATAGAGACAGAGACAGAGACAGACAGACAGACAGACAGAGACTCCTGAGCACCCAGCACCATGAGCGGTCCAGGGGAGCATGTTTAAAGATTTGCTCTGAGTAGGATGCAGTGGGAAGTCACGTCAAGGAGATGGAGTACAGGGGAGGTTAAAGCTATAATTGATAGTGAGAATGCTGATTAGGCAGGGTGGGGGACTGGGCAGACAGCTTATTGGCAGAGCATTTGTCCAGCATACACAAGGCCCTGTGTTTCATCCCCAGCACTGCAGGAAAAATGAAACAAAGTTCATAAGCAGGATTAGTGGATACTGGTCACTTTCTCCCTCTTTCTCCCTCCTCCCCTCTCTCCATTTTTCCATCTCCCTCTTTCCCTCTCTTCCCTACCTCTCCCCACTTCTTCCGTCTACCCTCCCCCTCACCTTTCTTCTCCTGCTCTCCTTCCCTTCCTCTTGCCCTCTCTTCCTCCCTGGTCTCACTTGCTATGTAGTTCAAGCTTCCATCTAGTTGTTTTGTTTTTCTCGATTTTTCTGACACAGTATGTAACTCAGGTTGGATTTCTGCTCAGTATGTATCCAGACTGACTTTGAACTCATGGCAATCTTCCTGCTTCAGCCTCGGAGGTACTGGGACTTCAGGCATGGATTTCACACCTGAAAGGGAGCCCCCTCTCTAATGATCCACAGAGAATCCATCCTGGTTCTGGATACAAGCTCCAGCCCCTACATTAGCCTGGTTAGGAATCTCGGACCACACACAGCAAGGAGCCCCTGTACCACCCACCCCTGAAGGTGATGCCTGTCCTGACCTTCTATGTGAGCCTCAATCTCTCTGTGGGTCCTGTGTGGACCTCAGGCAGGAACATCACTGGCATACCACTGAGTTACTTCCCTGTCCTCCATAAGACACCTTAAATACAACCCATGTGTAATAAACTCATTTTTGACTTCCACAGATCTGACTTTTTCTGTATAGAAATTTCTATCTTTAACTCCTTCAGGAAATCTGATCATGTGTAGAAGCTCTTGCTTTTATTGTCAGCAATAAGTCCTGACCACTACCTGGTACAACAATCCTATTAAATATCACGTCTTACCAAGGAACCCAGGATCCACTTGTAACACAGACTTTTGTTTGGAACTTGTTGAGAAAGTTCTTTCTTAGCTGGGCATGGGGATGCTTGACTGTAATCCCACCACTCAGGTAGCAGAGGCAGGCAGGGATACAGGGCCAGCCTGGTCAGGCCAGGTAGGGCTACATAGTGAGACCCTACCTCAAAACAAAAAGGTGGGGGGCCTGGAAAGATGGCTCAACAGTCCAGAACACTGGCTGCTTTTTCAAACGACCCAGATTTGATTCCCAGCACTCACAAGCACCCTTTACTCCATTTCCAGGGGATTTGATGCCCACTTCTGGCCTCCTTTGGCACCAGGCATGCAAATAGTGTATAAACATACAGGTAGACAAACCACAATACACATAAAATTAATTAATTGATTGCAAAAAGCCAGATTAGTCTAAACAGCAAGATCCTATGAGAAGTAATAGCACGGACACCTGTATTTTACTTTCTACTTTGAGCCCTGCCAATATTATTTATGAAACTATGGGCCTATGGCTTCACCTGGCAGAAGACCTCCTGATTGGGTTCTCTGGAGCTACCCTGGCCATGGTGTTATCCTGAAAGCCCTGTCTTAACCTGCATGAAGCCCCACCTTTTGTTTTGTTTTGTTTTGTTTTGTTTTTGAGACAGGGTTTCTCTGTGTAGCCCTGGCTGTCCTGGTACGTTCTGTAGACCAGATTGACTGTTCAAGTTCTCTTGAACTCACAGATTTACCTGCCTCTGCCTCCCAAGTGCTGGGATTAAAGGTGTACACTACCACTACCCTAGGGGCCCACTGTCTTGAACCAACAGAAGAAACATGAACCCAAGTCTTGGAAGTAACCACAGTCCAAACTCTGCAGAGAACTATGACTCCCAGCAGGTACCTCTACCCTGAGCTGGTACAGAAAGCTTTTGCCATTAAATTCAACAGGAACCTTCTGTTTACCTTTTAAGAGGAACCTAAGGAGTGAATCAATATAAAAATGCCTATCCTGTAGGGGAACCTGCGGTGGTCTTGTTAAATAATCCATATTCCAAGTGGGCATGATGGTACACAATTGAAATTCAAACCGTTTGGCTGCTGGGTTTTGTTGTTATTGTTTATATTGCCAGGGATGCAATCTGGGGTTTCACATGTGCTAGGCAAAATGCTCTACCAAGTAACATCTCCAGCTACTGAATATCTCTGCTCTTCTTTCCTTCCTTCCTTTCTTCTCATATATGCTAGGTAATTATACGCTAAGCTATATCCCTAGTACATGTCCTAGCTACTCAGGAGGCTGAGGCAGAAGGATCCCTTGAGGCCAAGAGTTTAAAACTAGCCTGGACAACATGGTGATTTCATTTCTTAAAAAAAAAAAAAGTTTGCCGGGCAGTGGTAATCCCAGCACTTGGGAGGTGGATCTCTGAGTTCGAGGCCAGCCTGGTCTACAGAGGGAGTCCCAGGACACCCATGACTGTTACACAGAGAAACCCTGCCTCAAAAACCAAAACAAAAAACAGAAACAAAAAATGCTCAGTTGGTAAAGTGTTATCTTCCAAACACCAGGACCTTCGTTTGATACCCAGAACCTGGTAAAACAAGTCATTGTGGGGGAGCATACTTATAATCCCAATGCAGATGAAGACTGGAGACAAGCAAACCCCTAGCACTTTCTGGCAAAGCCCTTTAGCCTATCTGGGGAGTTCCCAGCCAGCGAGAAACTCTGTATCAAAATAATAAACCTGCACTCTGCCTGAGGAACACCACCTGGGCTTTACACACATACACATTCACCTCTACACACAGCAACACACACATACAAACACATACACGCACATGCCAGAACAAAAGAGTTCTATAACTCACAATCTGAATTGCCATAAACATCTGTCTGGAACCTGTCTTAGAATCTTTAGTTTAACACATACAGGATTTCATGATCCCTATTATCTCCCATTAGCTCCGGTGCTGTACAGAAACACCTGGATTTTTTCCTAATTACTGTTTGACACACCTATGGAATATTTTTACACTAGCCTGTCCCTGTGGGATGTAAGAAATGCCCATGTTCCCCAAGGCTCTATCAGGTGAGCTGTCAGTGCCTCTTCCAGTTATTGGCTGACTACTGATTTCTAGACTGTCATGAATGGAACAGAGGTACCATCACTGGCTGCAAGTAAAAGCAGAAGAAATGAAAAAAAAAGAAGAAATGCCCATGTTGCAAACTATTTTATGCTGGGAACAAAGATTTTTCAATGCAGGTGCTGTAAAGCAAGAACACAGTCTTAAGGCACTGTGGATGGCCCCTGAAGGCAAATACTGCAGGTCAGTGAGCAGTAGTATGTTTTTAGCAGTCTCCCCTGTGTGTGAAGAGGCGTAAAATGGGGAAAGGTATTAACAGAAACATTCCCAAATTTTACTTTCCAAAGAAGGAGACAAGAGGAACGTCTATCTGTCAAAGGGCATTGAACTGTAACCCTCTGGGTTAATGTTGTCATATGTGACACATGGCCTATTATGCTGTAATCCTCTGGCCTGAATAACTGCAGAAAGCCTTAACTCTTCAGGCCTTAAAAGGAATATTCTTAAATCATACAGAGAATCAGAGCCTTCACATCCTCCCTTCTCCCTTGACAATGACTCCAACTGCTTAGTTTCCTACAAATCTGCCTTCTCAGCTAATATAGTCATTCTCCTGACTCCAGACAGCAGATACTAACTTGAACCCATAGAGGACTTCTTACCTTTGCAGTAGAACTCCTATGCCAGGGTGGAGGGTGTAGTTTAGTAGCAAAGCACTTGTCCAGCATGTGTGAGTCTCTGGATTCCATCCCAGCACTGCATCAAAGAAAGCAAATGTGACTATCAGGGATTTTAAGCTAATAGAATTATCTTTCAAGATTTATTTTTAATTCTGTGCAAGTGTCATCTACGACTTCTAGGTCTAGGCCACAAAAGCTTTTCATGCAAGCCTCTGCTCTCTGTTTCCCCATCTACCAACTAGTGAGAACTCCAAGTATATAGAGGAAACTAGGCCATAAAATGATATTTCTCTAGGTCGTGAATGAGTGGCAGTAAACATTCTGATGGTATTTTATATGAGAAAGAAATAAGCCCTTACTTGTAAAGCCCTAGAGTTTCTCATAACAACTAGCATAACGTAATATTTAGGTCAATTAATAACAACCCCTTGATCTGAAACTGTGTATGAATACCACGTTTTTTTTTTGTTGTTGTTGTTGTTTTAAAGCACAGGCTAGCCTTGTCCTTACTATGTAGCCAAGGAGGACCTTAAACTTCCGAACCTTCTGCCTCCACCTCCCAAGTGCTGGAATTACAGATGTATAAAGCTAGGACTCCATGCATGCAAGCACTCTACCAACTGAGCTACATCTTCCATCCCAGCCCTCAATGTATACCAGCCTTAATGTCTCTGTGAACACAAGCATGGTAGCTATACAATTTCCAGGTGACCTGGAAATTGATCACCTGACTTCTCATCCTAGGGCTAGGGAGATGGCTCAGGCAGTAAAGTACTTGTAGTGAAAGCATGAGAATTGGAGTTCAGTCCCCAGAACCCATGCTTGCGATTGTTTGTATTTTTTTTTTTAAAGCCAGGGACTATGGAGAATATTCAGCAGGTAAGGGTGCCAGCCACAAATCCTTGAGGATTTTGAGTTCAATCCCTGAGACCCACATGGTAGAATTTCTCCTACCAACTCGCACAAATTGTCCTCTGACCTCCACAAGCATGATATGGCACTCTCATGCTTGCACAAATGTACACACATCCATAAACAAAAGGAAGAAAATGCAATTTTCAAAAGCTAAGTGCAGCATGTACCTGCAATTTCACCACCAGGGGCATGAACAGGATCCCCAGGGCAAGTGAGACTGCCTCACTGGGTGGTGGCAGCACATTCAGTGGTGGCACACGCCTTTAATCCCAGCACTCGGGAGATGAAGGTGGGATGATCTCTGAGTTTGAGGCCAGCCTGGTCTACAGAAGACAGACCTTGTCTTAAATACCTCCCCCACCAATAAAAGCAACTCTGTTTCAAAAAATAAGATGGAGGGGGCTGGAGAGACAGCTTCATGGCTTAAGAGTACTTGCTGACCCCACACACTGATAGTGGGAGACTTCAACACTCCCCTCTCACCACTGGACAGGTCAATCAGACAAAAAATGAACAGAGAAATAAGAGAACTAAAAGATGTTATGTCTCAAATGGACTTAAAAGACATCTATAGAAGATTCCATCCAAACAGAAAAGAATATACCTTCTTCTCAGCACCTCATGGAACCTTCTCAAAAATTGACCACATACTCGGTAACAAAACAAACCTCAACAAGTACAAAAAAAATTGGAATAACCCAATGTACCTTATCAGATCACCATGCTTTAAAACTAGAAGTCAACAGCAATACTAATTCCAGAAAG
>PVIU01015338.1:0-48735 GCA_004026605.1 Ondatra zibethicus | reverse complement strand
TCAACCTGTTTATCTTGTTAGTGACATGAATAATCAAATTCAATTGGGTTAAACAAGATGTAACACACTGTCAAAAACCATTAGCCGTGTAAGAGCCTCAAGCCACAAAAAAACTCTTTTTGTGTATTTTAGAGTTTTTCTCATGAAAGGAGACGTTCAAAATAAAGGAAACAATATATTTCATTTACAAGCCCAGAGTCCTTCAGGGTTAGGGTCAGCTTATTAACGCTATGGTTTAATGATTTTTTTTCTCCTCCTCTTGGGATCTAGTAGTAGCAGTCTCTACTTGACAATCCTTCAAATACAACAATTTCTTGTTGATATTAAAAACCTGCATGCATCGTACAGTTTAGGTGTGTTCTTTATTTGCAAAGGGAACAAATGAGGAACTGTTGTAAAAACTAGTAGGGCCATCAGCATAGGATACTCCCCTCTGCCACCTCCTGGAACTTCTGCTGTATTTTTCCAGCCTCAATGGCATCACGCACCTGCCAGTTTCCTGCAGGTTTTTAGGTAGAATGGTTGTGTGCTGTAATGAACAAGGCTCCAATGACTAATGGGATTGTCAGGAGTAGAGAACGCTGAGAGAGCGAACACAAAAACGAGCAAACAGGAATCTAAGCCCCTACAAAACATCTGAAAGTAAGACACAAGTGGACCTGCCCTTGAGCAGTCCTGTGCTCCGTTCGCCTGACTGTTTTCCTTTAAGGAAAGAAATTGCAGACAAAAGGAATAGATAACACCTTCTATTTAATAACTTCTAGAATGCCAAGAGAATGGAGATTATTTATCCTGCCTGGTGCATTTTCCATACGTGAACAGTTCCTGCTGAGGTGACTGACGAAGCTGGAAATACAAGATACAGAGGCCCGCACTACCATTCTGCTTTCTTCTTTGCGCGTAACCATCTACCCGGTACCTTCTTTATCCACCCATTCAGGTTGTTTCTTTGTATAACTTTCATTAATTGGAGTTCCTGGGAAGAAAAATTCGGAAGTCATCCAAGATTCAAGTATACTAAAGATTACTTAAAAAGGGGCTTCACAAAGGAGGAAAAGCTGTCTGTTTTTCATTTAAAGTCATTTGTGTATCAGGATTTGGGCTACAGAATTTTACATATATTTCACAGGTGTAGTGTATCTATGACGGTCACAGCTGTATTGTGTCTAGGACAGTCATAGCTGTGGTGTATGTATGACAGTCACAGCTGTAGTGTATCTATGACAGTCACAGCTGTAGTGTTCTATGACAGTCACAGCTGTAGTGTATCTATGACAGTCACAGCTGTAGTGTTCTATGACAGTCACAGCTGTAGTGTATCTATGACAGTCACAGCTGTAGTGTATCTATGACAGTCACAGCTGTAGTGTTCTATGACAGTCACAGCTGTAGTGTATCTATGGCGGTCACAGCTGTTGTGTATGTATATGGTCACAGCTGTAGTGTATCCATGACGGTCACAGCTGTAGTTTTTCCATGACAGTCACAGCTGCAGTGTATCTATGACAGTCACAGATATCCATGCATCTCATGGACAACCTTATATCTTTCATCTGGCTTGTTTTTCATACAGTGTATTTCGATCATGTTTTTCTCTCCTCAGAATAACAGCCTCTTTCTCTCCTCTCTCTCTCCTTTCAGGGTAATTTGTTTTAGCATCACTAGAGGTGAAAAAGTCCCTCCCTATATTGAGTGTCTACTTACCAGTAGAAAAGGAATTCAATAAACATTCTTCCATGTGCACACCAAGACAGGGATGTTTCACTGGGATGGGAACTGGACCAGGTTTTTTATGCTCCTAAGTGGGGACACAGGATGACATGTTCTCCACAGTCCCTCCCCATTCATCACTCTCCCCATTATAAATCCTTTTTGTTTATATTTTGTTAAAATTTCCAAAGAAAATAATTTCTATAGAAATCATTCCCTAAGCTTTTTGTTAGGTGAGCACTACCTCTGGATGATGTAAGCCCTCACTTTATGATGTTGGTCCATCTGTCCTCCTTTTGTTCTCAGGATTTGTCACGTGTCTAGCTTCTTTGTTTGAGCTGCTGGTAAGGACTGAACCTTCTGCATACCATACAAATGCTCTTTACTGAACTTGCTTCTCAAAGCTTTTGTGGGCTCCTTGGCATGAGACGCCTATGTATAGAATATTGTTAAACATGGCCTTTCTGATGTTCCTAGGGTTACAGTGACCTATGTATGTGCTGGCTTGTGATAACTTCATTTTATCCCTGTAGTAGGTGAGCTGTTAGTCTTCTGCAGCCATTTTATACAATGCTTTTGTACCTTTGTGGTTCTGTCTGAAGATCTCTGCAAGTACCCCTCCTCCACCTTCAGCATCCTTCTCTGTGTACTTCTTTATGAATTCCAGCCCCTAACATCCCCCGGTGGGCTAGCTCATGGAATAAGCATTGTTAGCTTAAATCTGGAGACGCTTTGACAGAAGCAACTAAGATAGAAAGGATTAACTGGGCTCATAATTCAAGGTTGCAGTTCATCTTTGCAGGGCAAGTCACGGTGACAGTTGGAACAGCTAGTCACATCACACCATCAGTCAAGAGCACAGAGCAACGAATGGCCTCATGCACACTTGCACTCAGCAAGCTCTCGTTTCCTCCAGTCCAGGGTCCAGCCTAGGAAATGGTATTGCGCCTTTCAAGGTGGGTCTTCCCATTTCAATTAACCTGATTAAGAAAATCCCACACATGCATACCTATAGACCACCTTAATCTAGACAGTACCTCATGCAAACCCCTTCCTGGGTGACTTTAGATTGTGCCTAGTTGGCTATTAAAACTGACCGTCACAGCCCACAAACCTAACATGGACTTACCTCACCTTCTGAAGCTCAGTGCTATTTCTAGGGCTTCATTTTCCAGGCTTCCTGTTTAGAAACTGGATGCGACTTTGTGAAATGAAAAAGGTAAGTGAGGGTTGACAAGATGGCTTAGTGGATAAGCACTTGCTTCAAAAGCCTAAGCACCTCGATTTAGTCGCCGTTACTCACAAAAAGATGTAAGAAGAATGTTAAAGCCAAAAAATAGTCCTCCAACTTCCACACCTGTGCCATGGTACATACACACACGCACACACATGCACACACACACACACGCACACACGCACACATGCACATGTGCGTGCACACATGCAAATAATAATAGTAATAATTTTACATTAAAAAAGAAACAAGAAAATCATACTGAAAACTCCTGGACATTTCCCTGTGCTTCCCCTACAGTCCCTCAAAGTAAACCCCAAAAGGCAAGGTGTGGTTTCGTCACAAGTGTGGGTCTCAGTTTCAACAAGAAGGGAGGAAAAGACCATTCATGGTGAACTTTGAGCCTTCCCTTAAAACCACAAGAGAAGAAAATGAAAACCATGAAATATAGCATAGCAAACCCTCATCAAGGACTGCTCCCTTGGCCAGTCTGTATATCAAAATGGTTGACTGTTCATGCAGCTAACCTCAAGCATCTAGGTCTGGGCGGTACTTTGGACTCTGAGAAAACAGAAATGAAGAAGATCCTAGGACTTTGGGTTTTATCCATAGTACACTAATGGCTAAATACCATACTCCCCTGATACTTTGTCACTAAAAACTAGAGGACATATATGAAGATACTCTGATTACTGAACAGCAAGCCACATAGAAGTGTGCTCTTCAGAAGAGAAGCATAATGGTGTGTGCTCCACCTTTACTTCCATTTTCCTCCCACCCAGTAACTGTCTTAGGGTCACTAGTGCTGTGGTGAACACCATGGCCAAAAGCAACTTGGGGAAGAAAGGGTTCATGTGCCTCATGCTTCCCATCACTGTTCAATACTGAAGGAAGCCAGGACGGGAACTCAAGCAGGACAGGAGCCTGGAGGCTGTAACAGATAGAGGCCATCTGTTTACCAGATTGCTTCCTCTGACTTGCTTAGCCTGCAAGGGCCTTGCAGAAGCCAGGGCCATCAGCTCAGGGGTGGTCCTAGCCACATTGGGCTTGGTCTTCCCTCTTCAATATCAATCATTCATTAAGAAAACGCCCTACAGCAGGATCTTATGGAAGCATTTTCTCAATTGAGGTTCCCTCTTTTCAGATGACTTTAGTCTGTGTCAAGTTGATATACAACTAGTCAGCACAGTAGCTAAGACAGAGACTCTGGTTGGATTGGTCTGGGATAATTTATCCCTAGCCTCTACTTCCACTAGTATTCAGCCAAAATTGGGAACTTAGTAAGACGAACACAACCAGTCAGGCGTCTTTCCTTTGTGGTGGCTACAGGAACAGTTTGCTGGAGAATGCTTTGGAGTGGTGCTTCATGGTTCCTAGGAGGAATACTAACCTGGAGAGGAGAGAGCTCTGGGTATAATGTCCTCTAAACAAGCAAGATCAGACTTCTCATAACACGGGAGTGATGAAAGTTGTGCTAAAGCTACACTAGGATTCTGGACTTTTAGATCTGTAAGTGAATGTCGATATCCCCACTGAGGTCCAAAGGAGTGAGGTGACTTTGCCAATGATACACAATCGCAGAGGTATAACAAAGCCAAGAAGCAGAGCAAGACAGGGTGAGAAGCCAGAATCACGTGGATTGGAAGGCCCAAATCCAGAGAAAGCATTCTGGCTCTGTGGCTTTGTGGAAGTCCCTGGGTCTCAGTGATCCTAGCCTTCTTCAAGTGCAGAAGAGCCATGGCGACAGGGGTTTCTGCTCTCCAGGTTCTGATGTGAAGATGAAAGAACACTTCATGAAGGCTTGCCACAGGGTAGATGCTCCAATCTTCCAGTCATTGACTAAGGCTGAGTAGAAGGAAGTGGGTCTTGCAGAGCCCATCCTGGGTGGATGGTGACATTGCAGAAGAGCCCATATCATTTTCTGGTTAGTAGTTGGAACTGCTCTGAGGACTTGATGTGGCCCAGAATTGAGGATCCCAGTTCAGTCGAGGTTGGGATGACAAACACAGTCACGGTGCTGATACTCTTATAGGTTAGTAGGAGTGGTGAGCTGGCGTGCCAGAAAGGAAGGCAGTCATGAGTGGGATCCCTGCTGTGGCTGCAGTGTCAAACGGTGCATGAGTGGAAGATGCAGTCAGCCTTTGAAGACTTCATGCTTACTCCCGAGGCTGCCACGGCTGGAGGAGCAGGGGTGGCGATTGACACGGATCTGAGGGAGTTATGGTGCTCTGGGGAGCAAATGAGATGGATGATGTGTGCAAAGAGCTCAGTGTTTCTATATGCTCCAACTGTCAGTTAGGTATTGTTATTGATTACTGTATGAGTAGTCTGACCGGTGGGTACTTTCATCTTCTCTGGATTAGAATTCTGGCTCAGCAGAGTTATTTTGGGCAAGTGAACTTCATCTCTCAGGCTTCATTGCTCTCATCTATTCAGCGAGAAAAGACTAACCTCACATCATTTTGAAATAAGGTGACTTATGGAAGGATTGAAGCTCAGGACACGGGAAACACCAGCTGTAAATACTGGTTCAGTATTAGCTTGCCAGGATGGCATCTCCAATGATGTGGGATGGAGAGGGGCCACCAAGCCCTACTGGAAGGGGACCAGTGGGAAGGGAGTTGAAGGGCTCTGTTAACACAGACAGCATGAGCAGACATTGGGGTATGCATCTCAGCTCCAGTTACCTTTCTGTTTCCTGCACTGAAGAGGAGAAAAGTCCCTACGCACAGGGCACAGTTCTGCTTCCTCTTGGAGAAGCGCTCTTCACTCCTAGGCCTGATGAAAGGAGCACATTTGAAACTCAGGTGCCACGGGCACAGAATTATCCAACCCTGTTCATTTGTTTAATTACATTTTCATTATTTTTAATGCAATATAGTTTGATTGTATTTATCCCCTCCCCCAAATCTTTGATGGTCCTTTCCACCTCTCTACCCACCCAGCTTCATATTCTTTCTCTTTTTTTCAACCCTTCCCCCCGAAAAACCAAAAAACCAAGCAAGCAAAAAACCAGGAAAGCAAAGCAAGCAAAAACTGAAAAGACCAAGCCCACCAAATTGTAACAGCAACAACAGAAAGAACACACAAAACATGGAGTTTGTTTTGTTTGGTTAACTACCCCTGAGCATGGGGCCTGCCCTGGAGTGTGGCTTATATATCTCTCCATTGGAGAAAACTGATTCTGCCCCGCTCACCAAGTATCAATGCAAATAGCTTTTGGATAGGGATAGGATTTGTGTCCATTTCCCCTTCTCCTTCTTCTTGCTGGGATTGTGTCTAGTTTGAACCTGTGTGGGCTTTCTGCATTCCATCAGAGTCCCTGAGTTCATATGTGCATCAGCCTGTTCTGTTTGGAGATGATGTTCATCTGCCACCTCTGACTCACTCTTACAGTCCTTCAATTTCATTTTCAGCACAGATCACCAAACCTTTAGAGGAAGAGTTTGATACAGACATTCCATTTAGGGCTAAATTTGGTGCTTCCTCTTTATCAAAGAAGGAAAAGGGAAACTTACAAAAGTATTGGCCCAAGGCCTCACAATAGGCAAACTGATACACCAGGGCCTCGAACATGGATCTTATCTCCTTCACCCGCTGTACTTTGTATGATTTCGTACTGGTACATTAGTGCTGATTATTATTGTGATGGTGTATGTGTGTAGGGTGGGTAGACGCCAGCTCATTATTGACTGTGATCGTACTAGCTACCAGCCAGAATGGCAACATCAGTCTTTTGGGGTGGGGAATGAATCTGTCACTGGGTGTCCCCTGTGAGTAGCTAGACCAACCCGGGAGAGAAGGTAAATGGCTTTGCCTCTTTCCTCTGGAGTTCCTGGAGATGGAGAGCCATTTGGAGAATCTGTTGGAAAACTTGGTTAGACTTTCATCACTATTTTTCCTTTGGAAAATTGAAATAATGGGTTTTTATTGGCATTGGCTGTCAGTGCATTTAAGGCCAGTGATTCATTTCATGTTACAAGGATCAAGAACAAACTGTTCTCCACCATCCCTAGGGTCAGGCACCGATGAACGAGAAGGGGAAGAGCCGCAGCTTCCCACGCTGGGCAGAGCCTTGGAGGAGAGGCTTCCGACAGCCTCATTCCCCTGCCCTTTCTGTCTACTTACACCTGTAGAGGGAAAGGTAGATTTTCTAATATGTGATGATTTAACCCTTAAAATGTCAATTTAGGGAGTCTGGTGGGGAGAGGAAGGAAGGGTGAAGTGGAGGGGGAGGAGAACATGAGGGAATGGGAGGGTTGAGCTGGGGGAGGGACAGAGAGGAAGAGCAAGGAAAGAGATATCTTGATAGAGGGAGCCATATGGGGTTAGGGAGAAACCTGGTGCTAGGGAAACTCCCAGGAATCCACAAGGATGACCCCAGCTAAGGCTGCTAGCAGTAGTGGAGAGGGTGCCTGAACTGGCCTTCCCCTGTAATCAGATTGATGACTACCCTAACTGTCATCATAGGACCTTCATCCAGTAGCTGATGGAAGCAGATGCAGAGATCCACAGCTAAATACTGGGCCAAGCTCACAGAGTCCAATTACAGAGAGGAATGAGGGATTATATGAGCAAGGGGTCAAGACTATGAGATGGAGACCCACAGAACAGCTGATCCAACCTAGTGGGAGCTCTCTGTCTCTGGACTCACAGCTGAGAAACCTACATAGGACCGAAGTGGGCCCTCTGAATGTAGGTGACAGTTGTGTGGCTTGGGCAGTCTGTGGGGCCAGTGGCAATGGGACCAGGATTTATCCCTAGTGCATGAGATGACTTTTTGGAGCCCATTCCCTATGGAGGGTACCTTGCTCAGCCTCCATACTGTGGGGAGGGGCTTGGTCCTGCCTCAGCTAGATATGCCAGACTTTGTTGACTCCCCATGGGAAACCTTACCATTTCTGAGGAGTGGATGAGGGCTGGGTGGGGGTGTTCGAGGGAGTAGAAGGAGGGGGGGGAACTGTGATTGGTATGTAAAATAAAAATGTCAATTTAATGTTGGGCACCTGAGAAATAGAGACAGGTGGATCTCTCTGAGTTTGAGGTCAGCCTGGTCTACATAGTGAGTTCCAGGACAGCCAGGACTATATAGATCTTGCAAAAAAAAAAAAAACAACAACAACAAAAACTGGCAATTTAAGGTAGTTCACACTAATACTCACTGAGCATCAGAAATGACTGGTCTACTGTTCTGGTAAGTTATCAGAAATGGATTATTTACTTATTTATTTATTTCACTGTATCGTACTTTGTAAGCCCAGGTTGGTCTTGAACTCAAGTTCCTCCTATCTTAGGCTCCTAAGCTCTGGGATTACATGCATGTACCACCACACCTAGCCTGAGTTATTCTGATTGCTGTTTGTGTGCATCTCTGTGCAGAGATGTGTGCAAGTGAGTGTACGTGTAGGCCTGAGGAGGACATTGGATGTCTGTCTCTAGCACTCTCTATTGCTTCTCCTGATAGAGGGTCTCTTACTGAGTATGGGGTTCACTGTTTTCTCCACAGGCTGGTGACCTATGATCCTTCTCTCTCCCCACTTCTCCAGCACTGGGATTCCAGGTGTCTGTGGCTAACCCTGGCTAACCCAATACCTTTTATATAGGTATTGAGAATCTGAACTCAGGACCTATGCTTGTACAGCAAAAGCCCTCTCCAGTCCTTGGTTTCTGTTTGCATGGGAGATGCAGGCCTAACTTCAGACACAGCGTCCCAGGTCCATCAGGTGTTCCCATTCTATTTCTACTGTTTCGGGGATGTTTACCACACAGCCAAGCCACTGAGCTGCAGTGCCTGGCTTCATTAATGGAAGCCAGTGGACTCATCCTGCTCTCCTGCTTCCTTGCCAGCATGGCTCAATCTGTTTGTGTTTTACAGTCTATTATAATCATGCTGAGGGTATGAACAACCAGATGTATTTTTTCATCTCTATGTGTATGTGGTGTGCATGCATATGTGTGAGGGCACAGATCAGTGTGTCTGTGGGACATATGTGCATGCGCAAGTGGGGGTTCATAGTTGGTGTTGGGGTCTTCCCATCTTATTCATTGCAGTGGGATCTCTCAGTTAAAAACACATCTTGGATCAGTGACGCCGCTAGTCTCATCGTAAAGCCTGCTTTAGGGATCCCTGCTTCACCTTCCAAAGCTGGCACTCCAGATGGCTACCATACCCATCTGACCTTCATGTACCTTTGGGGGAGCCAAACTCAGATTCTCTTGTGTGTGTTGCAAGCATTTTAATGGCTGAGCCATCTCCCTTGCCACCTAGATGTATTTTTTTTTAAAAAGTCCCAAGAGGTTCTTGCCCTTGAATATTTATCCAGAAATAAAAATAAATGAGCTGATCAAATATTTATCATTTGATAAATAATTGATATAATCTGCCCATGATTCCTGATACCATTGAAGACCAGGTCAATGCCAGGGGTCTGGGCCACCACCTGGAACTATGTTAGTGTCCTTGGGCCATGCTGTTGCAGGGGCCATGCTGGTCTGAGTGCCCTGTGCTGCCACCTGGGGTCATGGTGACATCCAGGCCTGGGCTGCTGTGAGGATCATGTCTAGGCCTGTGGTCCTACCGTAGTCAGGGTCTGTGTTGATATCTATGGCACCTGGTGTCACCAAAGGTCAGATGGATGCCTGGGGTCTAGGCTGCAACCTGTGGCCATGTTGATGTCTGAGGGCCATGCTGCCACCAAAGCCATGCCAGTCTGGTTGGCCTGTGCTGCCATATGGGGCCATGGTGTCATCTGGGCCTGAGCTGCCAAGGGCCATGTCTGGTTCTGTGTTCCTCCTGCACTTATGGCCCATGCTACTGCAGGGGTTGTAGGAACCATTCATGTTGAAATCCAAAGGCTGTGCTGAGCTGGCCTTGCCACACCCTGGCCCTGGGATAGCTGACTCCACCCCTCATTGGGAGAGCCCTCTTCCCCCCACACACTTGGCAGAGATGATCCCAACCCTCACCATAGACGTGGGAGAGCTGGCTCTGCCCCTCACCTGACAGAGTGGTGGTCCTAGTGGCCCAGACAGACCAGCTCAGCTACCACCCAGCTCCACATCCTGGGACTTGGTTTGATACACCCTGACATCTACCCCATCTATGACCTGCTGGAATATATGAACAGACTGGTCCTGGAATGATGGCAGAAGGACCTCTGTGACTTGGGGCAGCAGCAGGATAGCCGAGAGGAGTTTGGGAGAGGGTCCAGTGGTAATGGTGTGCCAGAGGCCTTGGACCAGACAACAGACCCATCGCAATGACCATTTTGCAGCAGAGCTGCTTGGGCAAAGCTATGCTCTGTGACACACTGCAGCACCCATTGTCACTGGGAGGAATGAAGAGGTGTTGGAAATACAGAGGGGTAAGGTGAATTTTTTGTTTGTTTTAATTATTTTTGGGGGGTTCTTTTGGGGAGGATGCTGCTGGGGTGGGGGGGACGACTGGGAGGTGAGTGGGATTGGGATACATGATGTGAAATTCACAAAGACTCAAAAAAGAATTGTGTTATATCAAAAAGAATTGACATAATCAAATTCCTGCAGCCTTCATCGCCAGTTTATTAAATTACAACTATTATATATATGTTAACATACATAAAATTTCATTTACAGAGATTAGAAATCATACATGTGATGCATACTAGTTAATTACAGACCCAACAACATACAATATGCATTTTACCATGGCAATGTGACGTTTTAACATAAAACATACAACCAATGAAAGCACATGGGGCTTATCACTAATATCAGGCAAACACCTACATACGGTCAACCTGTATGCCCTCTGAGACAAAAGAGGGGAAAATGGTGTGTCTTAATCAGTTTAAGACTAAGATAGCCTAAGTTCAATATTCTGTTTACTCATTATTGTGAGTCTCCTTCCCCCTGTGTGCACACAGCAGAGCAGGACTTCCTGTCACTGACCCTCTTGTCGTGAACGTGTCTAAGTGTGACAGGTGCTCAAAAAAGTAAAAAAAAAAATAAAAGTAAAAATAAAAACCGCAAACCAGCCAATAATCCACAGATGAAATCCAAAGGCTGCTGAACATGGTGTCAGGGGACAGGAAGTCTATTGAATCCCACACTCCGTCAAGCAACTGCACAGCGCCAAGCCTTGTGTAGCACCTCCCCTAGCCTGTGTTTCTTCATTCTTGAAGTGGTGTGAATTTTGGATAGAAAACTCAGCAGTTCATGCCAGCTCTAAAATCCCATGACATCTTATCTACTGGTTAAGACCCCAGAGTTGATAGTGTGAGGAGATTACTTTTCTAGCTCAATGAGAACCCCAAAAGTCTGGGCAGGGCTGTCAGGTTTGTCATGATCCGATAGAAAGGTGACCACATGGCCATAGATTTGGAAAAGGAACCCTTTGACTTTCTCCCTCTCCTGACCTCCGTGATGCAATAGCTTCTACAAAATTCTCTTTTTGCTTGATTCTCTCCAGAGAATGAGCTATCACTACCAGGTTAAAAAAAATCTATTTGGGGGCAGAAAATTGGTACATATGGTACCATATGTAAATCTCCTTACTCTTCTATATTGCCCCATAGGTAGTCAAAGATATTTCTCCTGCCTTTCTGCAATTTCTCCTCTAGTTGCATCAAACAGTATCATTTGCCAAGAGTAGAGTCGGAAGACAGACTTCTCGCTCGGGCTTTTCCATTGACAGACTGTGTCACTCTAAAGAAGTCACAGCAATTCTGGCTTGTGAGTGTCCTCAAGATGGCCAGATGGAAGAGGCAAATGTGTCACAGAGCCCCGGAAGTGTTAGCAAGGCATGGGTGTAGCCACTCTGAGCTGGCACTGTCACCTTTACTAAGGGGCTCAGCGAATTCTCCAAAGGCCAATGGCCAATATGCTATAATACTGCCAACACTCAGAACAATAATGTAAGCTTAAATAAAATACTGAAAACAGCGGAACAGTCCCAGGACTCTAAGCCCTAACAACCAGAGGATTTTGAGGCCAGGCATATCTGCATGTATTTTGCAAGGGACAGGATATAAACAAACCTGCTCTAGAAATTTATGCCTAATGTCACAATCATGGAAACCTGATTGAGTAAGGACTTGAGAGAAACCATGCAAGAGAGTGCTGGCAATGGCCATGCTGCGTGCACAGTGAACTCATGAACTTCTGTAAGCCAGAGGAGTTGCTGCCAAGCATGTAATTGGAATTTCCTTTGGGGTGAAGTGGCTTGCATGGAAATGGATCCAAGGGCTCTGGCATGCATGGAACCTAATACATTCCAAGAGATGGTAGAAGTACCCTTTCCTTTTTTTCACTATCCCTTAGTTAGACAACAAAATCAACTCAGAAGTTACAGCCTTGCAATTGTGTTTTGCCAAACAGACCCAAAGCCAGCTAAGGTCAAAATTCCAATGACCTATGAAAGATGACTATGACTTCTGCTTTTGCTGGGGACATAGACTTTTCAGAGCACCTCTAGGCCATTCATAAAGTTCTAGTTTTTTCAAAGGTGTTTGTATCAAATTTTGAGGCCAGTAAATAACAATCTCTTTCTGTTTGTTGTTTTCAATGCTGGATCTCGCCGTAGGGAGTTGTATTCTTACTTTCTCCTCTTGTTTATTTATAGGAAACTGTCCTTGCATAGCTATTATAACAACACTCAAGAGGAAATGCAAATCACTCTGTTACTGATTGTCCTTCTCAAATGGTGCCCATATTCATAATAAGAAAATACCAATGTGTCTCAGGTTAGCTAATTAATTAGCTAACACAAACAGAGTTACATAAAGCTCCACAAATGATGGAGGGACCAATCGGTTAGGATGAGTGAATCTGAGACTAAAATAATTTATTTCTCTGTCCCCAGGGCAAGTAAGTTCTAAATAAATGTTTATGGAATCTGTAGCTTTTTGAGAAGCATTTAACCAGCAAAACATTTCTCACTAAATTAACTATTTTTCAAAACACATGCCCTCTTTCCCAAATCCTTGAATATATTACTTTATCTTTGAGGACCAGCCTACGTTCTATTTTTTTAAGTTTTAATTTAAGATGAGGTTCTATTATATAGCCCAGACTTGCCAGAAAATTACTAGTTTGGGCAGGTTTTCCTCAGACTCATGGCAATCCTCCTGGCGCAGCTTCCCCATGCTGGGGTTAAAGATGTGTACCGCCACCCTTGGCACCACCACATGTTTTTAGAAATCATTTTTTCCCCATCTTGCTTTACAAAGCAGTGGCCTCATGTTTGCTGTGGGACCGGTACCTTGGAAACAGAAGTTCTGATTCAAGTCCAATTAGGAATGCTTATTCATGCCTTTCTGGACAGTAATACACACACACACACACACACACACACACGCACACACACACAAGTGTGTGTGCACACACATATGCACATGCACACACACACATACATATATATTATATATGTTATATATATAATATATATATTTAACAAAATCAGTAGAGAAAATTTGAGTTCCAGTTTTCCACAAACAGGGGCAAAATGAATACATGATGGGGAACTTCCCAGAGCCTCAGGCATCCTGGGATGCCAGAAGATCCCTGTCTTGGATAAACTTCCAAGCCACCCGGATCAGCCATGGGCAGCTTTGAAGGCCCTTGACACAAAGTTTGGGTTTAGTGGAGGAGGTGAGCAAATCATTTTGGCTGCTCTTATGCAAGTCCTTACAGTAAGTCTGTTGCTTGATGCTCTCGTGCACCATGGAGGTAGATGCAGGCAGAACATTCCATTCTCCTTTTCTGACCATGGAACCAGAGTAGAGTCACTGATTAAGCATCCTCAACTGATCAATGAACAGGAAGGAGGACATCTAGAAACATCATGTCTGGAGAGCAGTAGATCGAGCCATTGGAGATGGCTGTTTTAATTTTTAAAACCCAGCAGGTCTCTAGCAAACATGAGTTCTTCTGAGTTTTCCATTTACTATTTCAGTCCAAAACATATAGAGAGGATCATCTTGGGTTCCTAAATTATGAAGCTAAACCACTGTCCCCATCTTTGATCCCCCACACCCCTGATTATAGTTCCACATGAGCAAAGAAAAGTGGGAAGTAGGGGTCAAGGAGGCCCTACATGATTGTGGTTGTTTCCCCTTATAGCAAGAAGGCACCAAAGAAAGTTTTATCTTCTTTTGTGTAATCCACCAAGGAGATATCACTGACATTAACCATCAACCTGTCCCCTTCTTCCAAGGAGAACATAGCCCCGAGGTAGAGGGGCTGAAGCCAGTTACTGCTTATTTCACAAACAGACTTGGTTCCTGTGAGGAGGTGGGCAGGCTCGGGGTAGCTGTCTGTTACCTTGGTGATAGCCACGATGATGAACTCTGGCTTGTTAGGTTGTCTTCCTTGGCTGATGTTGCTACACTTAGATGTGATCCCCCGGAATGTGATCTGGGAGTAAATGAAATAGTCTCCTGACTCAGGGATCACCAGAAATTTGTTGGTATAGTTCATCCGGTTCTTGGTGAAGGCCAAGCCTAGTTCATGTTCCCAGTGCAGAGCGGGGAACCAATTTTGCAGATGTGGCCCTGGAGTTTGTTTAAGAACTGCAAACACAGGAGAGAAGTTTAATTGGCACAGGTCAGGACCTGTGGCCTTTGATAAAGTCTTGTGCTATTTTCCTGTTTTCCTGGTGTGTGTGCATGTGCTTATGTGTTTGTGTTGTGTCTACATGTGTGCGTGCAGGTGCATGTGGAGGCCAGAAGTAGAAATGGGGTGTCCTTTTCAGTTGTTCTTCACCTTATGTTTGAGCCTGGAGTTCACTAATTTGAGTAGATTGGCTGGCTTCTCTCTGTCACGCCAGTGCTAGGGACACAGGCATGGGTGGCTGTGCCGAGATACTCAGCCAGCTTTCTAGTCCCTGCTTTCTGCATCCCCTTCCTTGAGGACTCTAGGAGTTTATGTAACTTCACCCACAGTCAGAGCTGTGCATTTCTGGTAATTGAAGTTTGTGTCCTCGTGTGCTCATTCATTCCTGGCTCATCATCAAATGTTTTCTTATTCACAAATTGTTGTTCTACATGGATGCAGTGAAAGTTAAGAAATCCCTTTGTTCTTCTGTGTACCTGAAAAGAATCTACTGCTAACAGCTTGCTTACCCAGGACAAATCCTGACACCAGACCGTCCCAGGCCTCATTCTGGGGCCTATGAATGATGAGTCCACCCTGTTATCCTCATTGGCCAATTGGCAAAACACACATGTAGAATCGTTTTTCCAGGCCCCTCAGCTTTGCGTACCCTCAGCATGAGTAGCACCTGCTGCTGGAAGGCAAGGCTGACTTTGAGCTGAGACATTCTCAGATTAGCCCTGATTATCCTCCTTTTCCATGCCTGGCTCATTCCAGCTTTTCCTACCCATTCTATACAAGGAAAAAACCTTTTAACTTAGCTGGAGAAACTGGCAAGCTTTATGTCAAAGCCTGCTCCCAAATGTAATATTTCCATCACTATACCAACATTCTTACCATACACAGTCCTGCGCTTGATCATTCACCCAAATTCAGGAAACAAAAATATCAGGGGGAAAATAGCGTCTACTGAACACACAGTGTCTTTTCTTTGCACATTTCCCCAGATAATATAGTAAAACTCTTTACATTGTATCGGGTGTTAATAGCAGGAAGTATTTGCCTTGTATCAGGTGTTAAAAGCCAGAAATATTTGCATTGTATCGGGTGTTAAAAGCAGAAGTATTTACATTGTATTGGGTGTTAAAAGCCCGAAGTATTTAGCATACACAGGGAGGAAAAGTGCAGAGTTTGTTACTGCTCCATCATTTTTATGAGAGACTTCATCACCCAAGGATTGGACTGTCTGCTGGACATCCTGAAAACAGATTCCCAGCAATATGGAATATATGACTGTACTCTCCTTTCTCCCCTTCTCCCTCCCTCTAGAAAAATTCCTTTTGTACACATGCCATCTACAGAATCTAAAAACCCTAAAATCTAAAAAAGACAAATACCACTCATGAGAAGGACTAAAGGAGGTGTAAAATCCTTGGCTACTAGGAATGCACTCATCTTTCTTAGCATTTGTTTCAGACAAGCTCTGTTCCAAAGAGAAGGAGGGAGGGAGGGATGGAGAGATAGATAGACAGAGAGAGAGAGAGAGAGAGAGAGAGAGAGAGAGAGAGATCAACCTTGTTATTACATCACAATGTTGTGGTCCAATGTCACAAAACAGGAAGTAATCAATAATGAATTACCTGAGGACATGCTAGGACTAGAGACTCAGAACATTTCGGCAATTCCTCTCCCACACTGCCAGAGCCAAATATAAGTCAGGGCAAATATACTTGTGGGATGGAAGGAAGCTGGGCTTTAGCTGCTTGGGCCCAGTACCAACTCTGATTCTGCACCATGCAAACCTCTTTAATCAACTATGCATGTTTGCTTTCTCTTCTGCACCTCGGTGTCTCATCTGGAAGTTGATGATAGGGCTCTTTAGATCTTTGTTCTGAACATTAAGTGGACAGAACCAATACGGGCATTTTATAGATTAAAACAAGCTGGGTACAGTTGAGTTTGTTTTTTTTTTCCTGTTCAAATAAAGCACAATGCTTCATTTAGACAGATTAAAGAGTAAGCCTCTGCTATTTAATATATTTCATATGTTCTTATGCTTGCTTCACTCCTAATTCTATATTAAATTAAATGTATTAGCTGATGTTTTATGAAATATGACTATAATTAAAGGAAATGGATAGAACCAAACTTGTTTCAAACCACTGATGTCAAATAGGATAATTTGCAACAAAACTATTACTATTAGAGACAGCAGAAACATCTTAACTGCCTCTAACTGCTTTGGAAACTCACAGCAATCACCCTTATGTGCTGACACTGTAGTTTGTGGATAGCTTCTGCCTTAAGGAACAATTCAACAACCTGCACAGCTAGTGGGTGACCAGAAACCTAGACTCTGGAGCTTCTAAGGTATCTTTCCCATTGCTGACTGGACTAGGGTTTCTTTTGCAAGCTTGGCACAGTCTTGAATGGGTGTGAATTCATCTAGTCTCTACATTAAGTGGCTCTTGGAAAGCTCTGGAGCCTCTATATAGACATCTTTGTGAGTCACATCTGGTGCTTCTTTACTGTGGATGATGCGGTGATTGACATGTTTTCTCAGATGATGCATAAACCAGTCCCGTTGTGTCTCTAGAGAGGCAACCCTCATAGCAATGAATGCAATACAGCTGTGTTAGCTCAGCAGCAGTCAGACTCGGAATAGAAAGCCTGCTGCAGTGACAATCCTAGCCGAGAAAAGCAAGTTTAACTTTGACCTCTTCCGCTGCGTATCTGTCTGACTAGGAACATGCAAATCATTGTCTGAGTCTGAGTTTCCTGCATGTTTTCTTCATGTGTGTTTATGTTGTGTGCTTGTTTGTGTGTGTGTGTTCATGTCCAACTGTGTGTGTACCTGTGAAAACCAGAAGTTGACACTGAGTATTGTTTTCTGTTGCTTTCCACCTTCATTTTTGAGATGGACCTCACAGAGTATGGAGCTTACTATCTCAGCAGGGAGTCCAGGGAGCTTCTGGGATCTGACTGAGCCTGCACCTAGCACCAGCACTGCAGGTACCTACTCCCTACCCCGCCCGGTACGTGAGTGCTGGGATCGGAGCCCAGGCTCAGAAGCAGCAGCATTCCACTCACTGAGCTTTCCCTCCAGTCTCTTCAAGTCAATCCAGAGATCTTTCATCTATTATGAGATCCAGAATTACTTGAGGACACAAAATGGAGGAAAACCACTTCAGGATGGCTGGGTGTGTGTATGCCAGAGAAAAGCAGGACGGACAGGCAGAAGGCTGACTGAAGAGCACCGAGCACCCGAGAGACATGGGTCCTTGGTTTTGTCACAGGGAAGAAGAAGTTACTCAAAATCCTTGATTGTCAATTCTGATGCCAGTTTGAAGCCACCACAGTGAGTTTTGGTAAATATAATGAACGAAATCTCAGGCCTATGGCCCGTGGTGTTCAAAGGAGTACAGGACGTCTTACTTGTCAGGTGTGCCCTTGGCTTGGCTCTGGAAGGTGTGTCTGTAACGAAACAAGAAATATGCTTTGAGTAAGGCTAAGAGAGTGAAGAGAGCACCTGTGGTGGGAGAGGAGCATCGGTCCCATGCCTTGCAGCTCAGCTCCATGTATTGTGGGCTTTGGTTTGGCATGTGCTATGGTATCTGTAGGATGCACCACTGGGGACATGGAGACTTAGGAATAAGATTCTTGCATGCAAAGGACTTTGGGCAAGTTGCCTAGCCTGGACACAGTTCTATCTCTGAGATGGGCATAGTAATATCTACCTTGAATGTTGTTTACATGGTTGCTGCCCCCCTAGTCAGGGCCTACTAAAAACCACGCTCATTGTTCTGTGAGGGCCGGTTGACTTTTCATATTCTTTATGGCTCTTTTACTCTATGCACTGAAGGGTGTGGATAACTCAACAGAGAAGGGATGAGGAGAGAAGTAGGATCCACACTGTTGCTCCATGACCTTGGCGGATCCTTTTCCCTTTCTGGGCCTTTTTCTCATTAGTCTTTGAGAAGGAACTTATAATTTCATGTTGGCTTTTGTATTAAAGTTAAACATGTTCTATACTATAGAATCTATAGTGGTAAAGATGATTCTATTGTATACTTTTGCTGCTTTGGGAGTTGATCTCAATCCTTAATCGGACTTGATTAATTTCATCCACACTTAGCTAGCCAGAGCTGACTGACTGGACACGGCTGGAATGATCTGTCTGAAGGCTGCATTGCCCAGCATGTCTGTGAGCTGCGAGTTTGGACTCAGGCCACATATCATGCATGTAGTCAGGACACAGTTTTGCCTTCTTTTTTTTTTTTTTTTTTTTTTGGTTTTTCGAGACAGAGTTTCTCTGTAGCTTTAGAGCCTGTCCTGGAACTAGCTCTTGTAGACCAGGCTGGCCTCAAACTCACAAAGATCCACCTGCCTCTGCCTCCTGAGTGCTGGGATTAAAGGCGTGCGCCACCACCGCCCAGCCAATTTTTCCTTCTTAATGATGTGTGAGGAACCTCACTATTCTTTAAGTCTCTCTGCATCCCTTGGCTTAGCAATGTGTCAATTAAAAACCCACTCCCAATTACTTTCATCCTAAAACTATAAGAAATGCCCTTATTCCCCCCAAGAAAAGGCATCAAAAATGAACACTTACAAACTGGCTGTGGTGAAGGTTCACAATTTTTGTTTTGTATAGCCTGTTGAGAAAGAAAGATACAGTTCAGTCCTTAAAGCCCTTCTTACCTCAATACACGCACAGATACCCATAGACTCTGCTGTCTAAGCCTTATGCTCCCCTGGGAGGGAAACAGCATTGGAATATCTCAGTTGATGGGAATCTTGCATCTCATTTCTGCACTTCCTTTCTAGAGACCCCCAATGTCCTCTCTCTCTTTTATCTTTATCTTTTAGCTTGAGGGTTTTCCCTGCTGTATCCTAGGAGACCTCAGCATCCTGTCATTGCTTATAGTAAACAAACAGTGGGAGTTATTTTATTTTTGCCACTTTATTTTGAAGATTTGAACTATTTTTTTGTATTGGCATATACTAATTGTGCATCATGGATAACTTCATATATACATTCTCACTCAAGTATATATATCATGTATTTTGACAATATTCACCCTCTTATATTCTGTTCTTCTCCTCTTTCTCCCAAGCTGTTCTTCCTTTTCCCAGATAATCTAGTTTTTAATTTCATGAGATTCACCCCTCTATAGCTATAGCTATATCATCTATATCTATATCTCTATACAGATGATTGCATATAATTGAGGATCCACATATAAAAGAAAACATGCAATATTTGTCTCTCCAAGTCTTAGGAAATGATCCAGTCAAATAAATAATGGCTATATTCCCTCCTCCTTCCCATCAGTCTTGCCACTCTTCCTATTTCCATGGAACACACGAAGGATTCGTGTGTATTTTCACAAGGATCAATCCCTCTGGAAATGGTTTACTTGATCTCGTTTCATTGCGTCATCCACTTCATTGGCCTGGATCAGGCTTGCCAAGAGTCAGACATTTGTAGCAGAGTAAATTCGGACATCCCAACTTCGTTATTTCTTGGTTCCTGATCCTGGCACACCAGCTGACCTCAGAGATTCTTTGCTGGCAGGCCTATCCTGTGGCTCAGGGAGGCTGCACTTAAAATTGCTATCAATTCATTTCTTTTCCTTCTTTCTTTGGGCCCAAGCAATACTGTGCTGTCTGTACCTTCTTCTTTAGGCTTTTATTGCTTTGTCTGTAAACAGGAGCTGCCATTGACTATGTTTTATGAAAAACAGCAGATTTAAGATCCTTTATAAGTTTAGGGGTGGCATTACTCCTTTCCCCAAACACAGACACTTTGTAGGCTTGGTAGATCCATAGTTTACTATGAACTCCACTTTTGATGATGCCAATGTGTGAAGAAGCCGAACTGTCCACTTCAAACCCTCAGTTTGCTGTTGTTTAGTTATTGTGTGGCATGAGGCTCAGGGTGGGAGACACCTTTATGCTGTGCAAGGGCTGTGGTGTCTGGGTGAGGGCACAGGAGTTTGCCAAGCTAGTATGGTGCTCGCTGTGGTACAGGCTCGCTTGAGGGAATGACAGTGTGGCCTGTGAGGTGACTTGCAGCTTGGTTTTGCTCTGCCTTTGTACATACCACTGGCATCCCTGGAAGCTTCTCACAGCCTAACTTTTGAGCTAAGCCCCTCCCCTCTTGCAGACACCACTCTCCTCGGGTTGCAGCAGGGGTGACTCCACTATGGGACAGACTTGGACACACTTCTTCCATCTCATCTCTTTGGGTCTTCTAGACAATGCTGGGGATTATGGTTATTGTCTACCTTCAAAACAAGAAAAACCTTGGGAAGATAAGAGTCCTGTTCAAGGCAGAGTGGCTAGGGAAGCCCTCTGGGGAGCATCCCATCTTTGCTTATAGCTTTCTGGATGCCTGTCTTGCAGAACTCCCACGACAGTGTTAGGAAGAAAGTACGTTCATCCTTTCACTTCGTGGACTGAGAGTCTGGGGATCAGGGAAGGCTGATAGGTTTCCCAGTATTTTATCCTCCTTTCCATCCAGAAAACACCAAGTGAATGTCTTTGCCAGACATAGTTGGTACCTTTCCAGGAGGAAATAGAGCTAGCATTTATTGATCATTTAATGTGTTCCAGACATTTCTGGTGTGTGAGGTACAGAAAACAGTGGAAACTTGCAGGAATTATCAGAAAGGCGGAGAAATGAGATTAAAAGGGACTGGCGAGAATGTGAGGAGAGTCTGGGAGGACAGCACAGAAGGTGACAGTCAGAGCAGGAAGCCCAGCTACACTGTCCAGGCGATCCACTGCACAGAATCCGTACCAGTCTATCTATGCCTGGAGTGGGGCCAAAAGGCTTCAGCATCGACGACACACAAAGGCCTGGCCTTACGGAGCCAGTGCACCATTCAGGGCCCTGGAGGATACCGAACTACGGTCAAATGCAACTGACCAAGTGGTTTGAAGGGAGCAGTTGTGGTGATGGGGCAAGATTGTAGTGCAGAAGGGGGTGCTGAGGCATTCTTAAGGTCAAGAAAAGCTCCACAGCACCCAAACCTGCTCTGTCCTGCAAGGGCAGATTCCCCAGCAGGTAGGGAAGTTGTACTCTGTGAAGTAATCTCCAAAGAGGGAATTTCCCTGCTGAGCATGATGATGTAAGCTTGCTGTTGGCCAGTCTCCACAATGCCAGACACCTTACATACCTTGTTTCTAATTATCCACATTTTATACAAATGCAAGCAGAGACCAAGGGAAGGGAGATGACAAACTAACTAGTGGCCAGTCTAGAACTCGGACTGGGTTTGAGATTTCAACTCATGACTCATGGCCTTTCCAAAATGCAGATCAGCCTAACCTCCCATAAATCTGAAGATCCTGAAATACTGCACTGCCTCTCTATTTTTTTTAAATAGGGAACACATTCTGGCCAGGCAAAATGCCCCTGCACTTGTCTTATTAACACTGTCAGCATGCTGACAGAAACGCCCCCTTCTGACTGAAGAAGAAACAGCTCAAAGACATCAAGCAAGGAGCCCGTTTTTCACTTGGGCACAAATGACTGAACTGGGTTTTAAGCACAGGGACCTGAGAGCCATATTTTGGCTTAGTTTCCCCTCCTTGGCTCTCATATTCTATACTCTCCCCTGAGCCAATAATCCTTTTTTTTAGGACACACCCCCGTTCCATCTCTGCCCTTCTCAGAATGACTCTTTCCTGGCCAGACTAGCCTCTTGGCACGGCTCCTCTTGGCACTCGCTCCCACTCAAGTCGGGGGTCACAGGTCTAAAGAGGAAAATGGCCAATGTTTCCTGCTCCCTCTGCCCACCCTTTTCTTTGTCCAAACTTTTGCATTTTCTAGTCAGGTCCTTTCCAAGGGTTAGCGTCCTTCTAGATTCCTCTAAGACATTGGTTTTCAACCTTCCTATTTCTGTGACCCTTTAATATAGTCCCTTATGCTGTGGTGACCCCAACCATAAAATTATTTTGTTGCTACTTCATAACTGTACATTTGTTACTATTACAAACCCATAGCACCCCACACACCCACCCCAGCCTCACCGCCTTTTCTTTTCTGTTTTGCTGCACTAAGATGTCCTATAGCCTGGCTAAACAACACCCTCAAGCATCCCTGTATACCTCCCCCACCCCATGCCCCACTGCCAGGGAGACTGTTTTCTTTGTGATGGGATGGGAGGCATTAGGTATTAGTGTGGTTCAAGTCTCAAGCACCTGAGTAGGGGAGGCAAGAAGGGGATTCTGAGTTGTTACTATTTGTGATAACACTTAGTATCCTCCTTGATGGGGCTTCCTGTCTGGTCTCTTCCCCTGCCAATTCCCTTTCCTGGACTGCAACATCCACTGGTAGCCTAGATGACCTTCTTTGGCCTCTGCCAACATGGGGATTACAGACAACGTCCTGGTAATAGAATCCTATTGTATGTCAGGAATCCCTTCAGAGTCCAGGGAGGCACAGGTTGCTGGAGGCCACTTAGTAATACTTCAAGACAGCTGTCCCCTTCTGATTGGAGAGTTCCCTGAAGTCTCTCAGTCTTGTGTGTGTGTGTGTGTGTGTGTGTGTGTGTGTGTGTGTGTGTATGGTGTCTGGGTCAAAGCCTGACCTTCCATTTTCTCATTCCCTCCAGCTCCCTTCTAACCTGAGCAGCCTTTCTGATCTACTGGCACATGTCTGCATTTATAAGCCGTGACATGTGGCTGCCTGAGTCACTGTTTGCTGACCCTGGTGGGGTGGCAGGAGTTACACATTAGCCACAATGTGGAAATAAATTGTCCAGGATTCATTAGAGACCAGGTTTCCAATTAAGCTGCCTATTTTCTCCTTTATAGTTGAATCCTTGGGACTAAAATTTAATCAGCCTTCACAGAGCATGCGGGACATTTTTCCCTAAAGAATAGTCATTAACTAACACATGAATTTTCAGATCCTTCCTGGGAGTTCCCAGGACTCCTGGTCTCCTCCTGGACACCTGTACCCTCACTCTCCAAACTCTAGTCCCACAGCCTTTTGGTGACAGCTTCTCCAGGGAGACCTTCAGCTCAGTAGGTTCTTAGCTGAGCACTGAAGAATATTTCTAAACCCAAGAAGGGGAACTGGTTAAACAAATTTAGCCTATACATATAGGAACATAGCACAGCCAGCCATACGTCATAGAGTCATCATACACATAGGAACATAGCACAGTCAGCCATACTTCATAGAGTCATCACACATATAGGAACATAGCACAGACAGCCATACATCATAGAGTCATCATACATATAGGAACATAGCACAGTCAGCCATATGTCATAGAGTCGTCACACATATAGGAACATAGCACAGCCAGCCATACTTCATAGAGTCATCACACATATAGGAACATAGTACAGTCAGCCATACGTCATAGAGTCATTACTGAAGAAACAAAACATAGTTTCATACTGTGTAGGAAGCTCAGAATAATCCCAATTTATCAAAAACAGAAAGGAATTATGTACTTTAGATAGTTAATAGATTTATGAGTAAGGCTTTTCTTCATTTCCTTGCCTGTGATTTCTGTTTTTTTCACCTCAACAACCATGCATTATGTAAAACAATTTAAGAGCCTTTTGTTTTTAAGAAAAAGGAATGTTTCTGAAGTATCAGTACACTATGGTTGTAATTATCTTAAAAAATGGAGTGTGGAGTTGTTCTTGTATAAATATGAGATGAAAGAACACAATTCCCTGAAAATACAGAGTTAAGAACCAGATGGGACCTTTCCACCTCTCACCCTCCCGTTCTGTACTTTCCTTGTACAGGGAAGCTAGCAGTGCTGTCCATGAACAGTTCTGACATAGGCCCCAAGCTGGAATACGTAGCTGCCTGGAGAAAGACCACTGATTCCCTAGGCAGGAGCAAGCGTACTTACCTGCAGCATACAGTCTTTTTCTGGGACCCCAAGCTGGCCGATCATCAGGAAGGTGCTAAGTCCTGCAACGATGAAAAATGACAGCAGGCAGCAGATGAGAGCCAAGCATGCTTTGCTCCTGGCGGCTGGCCTGGCTCTGCCCTCTGGCATTTCCACTCTGACTGCTTCCTCGAAGCCCAGCCCCAGCTCCTCAGCCATGCTTCTGCTCTCCTGGAGGCACTTCTGACTCCTTCTGACCAGAGACCCCTATTAAATAAGAGAGCAGCTGTCACACTGGGTGAGTTAATGCTCTGCCTCTCCTCCTCTTTTTACTCCCGCCTCCCCTGATGGTTCACTGCAGCCCGCCCTGCCCGGCTAGGGAATGTGCCGCCTACAACAGAAACCAAGTTTGGTTTAAGAAAAAAAAAAAAAAAGAAGAAGAAGGAGAAAGCTTTCCCAAGCATATTTATATACAGTGTGCTCATGTGATGTGCTCTTTCCTTCATTTACAGAAGGGAAGTCAGGAAAGTCCCTGGAGGAGGAGATCCAGAATGCAGCAAGTCAGTGGGCGGGGCGCATTAAAATGTACCTGCTCCCAGCACTGGACTCCTGCCAGAGGAGCTGTACTGAAGAGTGCGTTCCTTCTGGAAGTGAAAGTGAGGGATGTGGCTTGCAGCAGGAAATGGAAATCACGTTTACATCAGTCGTTTGCCAAATGCCTTTTAACCTTCTTGCTCTGACAGCAACTCCCTGTCTTTGCACAGATGACAGATGGAAACATGGAGGTTCTGAAAGGTAAAAAGGTACCTGCCCTAGGTCATTCTGGGAGTAAGAGGCAGAGCCAGGATGATGCCCATTCTAAGTCATGATCTGAGATGGCATTACCTGTGAAATGTAAGGGTTTTTTTGTTTTGTTTTGTTTTGTTTTTGTTTTTGCTTTTAAAGACAGGGTTTCTCTGTGTAGCCCTGGCTGTCCTGGAACTCACTCTTTAGACTAGGCTGGCCTCAAACTCAGAGATCCATTTGCTTCTGGAGTGCTGGGATTAAAGGCATGTGCCACCACTGCCTGGCTCACATAAAGATATTTCTAATCTGTTAAGGACAGTCAATGAAGAGCGTGTCCAGTCATAGTTAGGAGCGACTGTCAGAGAGGTAAGGACATGGACTTCTGTGCTCCTGTGTCCCAAAGTTAACTAACTACTAATGTGTGCCTCGCCTGTGCTGGCCGCGGATGGGGGAGGGGTATGACAGCCGAAATGACAAGGAGTAACACTCACCAAGCACTTGCTTTTTAATTCATTGCTTATTCCATCCGGAGACAGCTGCGTGTTTGTTTGGTTTTCAAGTTTCTCCATGCAACAGCCTTGACTGTCCTGGAACTTACTCTGTGTACCAGGCTGGCCTTGAACTTAAAGAGATTCGCCTGCCTCTGCCTCCCGACTGCTGGGATAAAAGGCATATGCCACCACCACCCAGCTTGTTTGTTTGTTTTTTGAGGCAAGGTCTTGCTATGTTGCTTTGGCTGTCCTGAAACTCACTAGGGAGACTGGGCTGGCTTCAAGCTCACAGAACTCTTCCTGCTCCTCACTCCAGAGTACTAGGACTAAAGGTGTGCAGCCCCACGCCTGGTCCTGAGAGGCCTTTTCATGTACTTCTGCTTCACAGATGAGGTGACTGAACACAGACAGGGGGTGCCCAGGAAATGATCATGACTCAGGCAGACTGGCTTCCAGCTGTAAACATCACCATCCACTGCACGTATGCTACCATTTGGTACACACACACACACACGTTCCTTGTACCTGCTGTCTGGAGGAGAGAATCCTCTCCAGTGAGGGTGTGAGGAGGCCTTCTGGAGAAGGAGTGAAGTTTGAACTTGGTCTTGGAGGTAAGGAGGGGTGTCACCAGGGAAGAGGAGAGGAGGCCATATAAAGGTGGGCCCAAGGTCAGTGAGATGGCTCAGCAAGCAAAGGTGCTTGTTGCTGAGGCTGACGACTTGAGTTTGCTATTTGAAACCTGCATGATAGAAGGGGAGAAGTGACAAGTGTGTGCACTGCACCACGTATCTCTGCAGAACAAATGAATGACCAAACAATAAACAATGGGTGAAGAAGAAGAAAAAAAAAACCCAGGAAACTGGATAGCCTACTCCTGTCCAGTGGTTCCTTGAGCCTTCATCACAATCAGAACACTTTCAACCCTTGCCCTGGAGTCTGCTTGTTGTCAGCCCTCCTCAGGACCCAGCCTCATTGTTTCCACATTCTCCAGGCATCATTTCTCCAGTCCCTATAGACTATTGCTCACCTGTGGTATCACCTCTGCTGCGGAAGCTTCCATTTTTCTCTTTATACGCATGCTTTCTTCATTCCTCAGTGGTGCGTGGGACCCTTGCTCCCCCTTCCCTCAGCTGGAGACAATATTGTCTCCAATGCTCATCCCACCTTCTCTTGACACTGACTGCTTCATACTAGACTTGGCTCGGCTCTTTCTGTTACTTTCACTGGACCAGCATCCGAGCTGGCAGGGCAGGTGCTGAGCCTTCTCTATGGTTGTTGCTCCTAACATGGTAGTGCTTACATACTGAGTTCATAGTTAACATCTATTGAGGTGAATTCCAGCAAAGGGTGGTTTTTATGACCCTGTTTACTCATGCTTAATTCAACAGACCTACTAAGAAATGAACCTTTGAGACTGGCCCAAATCTTTGCTATTGAAACTTAACATTTCTTTTGGTGACAGAGCACTGTACCATGGAACAGATGCTCCAGTTTGTTTAACCTTACCCACTGAAGGACATTTAGGCTATGTCTAGTTATTACGGATAAAGATGTTATGAATACTCACGTGGAGGTCTTTGTGCAAAATCACTTTTATTTCTTTGAACAGTGACCAAGAGCGACTTTACTGAGCTGTGTCGCTTCAGAGATGTTGTGCCACTTCGTTCCTAGCAGCAGCCTATCAGAGATCCAGCAGCCTTTCCAGAGTTTGGTATTATTACTTGTTTTTATCCTATTGTGTGTGTGTGTGTATACATGTCACAGTGTGGGTGTTTGTGTACGAGATATGATGTGTATATGTGTATAATGTCTGTGTACACACATGTGTCATGGTATGTGTGATGTGTATGTGTGTGTAGGCATAGGTCAGAGGACAATCTTGGATGTCAGTTCTTGCTTTCCATTTTGTTGCAGATAGGAATAACGTATTTGCTGCTATGTTTGCTCTCAGCCTAACGGGAGAGCATTTGGGGATCCTTCTGTCTCTGCCTCCTGTTTCCCTGTAGGATTTCTGGGATTAGAGATGTGTATCACCTGACTTTATGTGAGTTCCAGGAATTTAAACCTTCTTCTCATGCCTAGGGTGCACACTTTACCCACTGGAACATCTCCCTAGCTCATTTTAGCTCTTCTTGTTTGTTTTGAGACAGTTCTCTCTCTCTGTGGTCCTGGCTATCCTGGAACTCACTCTATAGACCAGGCTGGCCTTGAACTCACAGAGATCCACCTGCCTCTGCTTACCGAGTGCTGGGAGTAAAGGTGTGCACCCCCAAACCCAGCATGTTTTAGCCATTCTGATAGATGTGAAATAGTAACTCACAATGGTTTTGATTTGCATTTCACTAATGACTAATGATGTCGAATATCGTTTTATGTGTTTATTTGCCATCTGTTAAATCTTCTTTGGTGACACAGACATCTATTTTGGGTGCTATGTGTATTTCTTCTTTTCTGTATTCTTAATGGATCCAAAGGCAAATGGTAATCAGATTGTAGAAAAGGAGTCAATGCACTCATTAACGAAACAGCAAAAACTAGACCCCCCCCCACATAAAGCGCATGCAACAGTCCCCTCTAGTCACGGGGAGTATGTTTGCATGCCCTTGCAGATGCCTGAAACTACAAGTCACCAAATCTCATGAGAGCATTCCTCCACCTATGTGCAGCTTATGATATAGTGACACCCAGACAAGCTATTGAAGGCAAAGATATTGTAAGCTGAAATCACATCTAACACATTTAAGATCTCAAATATCACAGTTTAGTGCCATGGGGTGCTGAAGAGTTTTTGTTGAGTGGCTGATGAGGGCTGGGGCCTGCTGCAGCTGCCGAGACTCCCCAGAGAGTATGTGTCATAGATTGAAAGGAAGGATTTAATAAAAACTATGCATTGTTTTTGTACCATCATGAAGGGGAAATTTTTAAGACAAACTATATACATGGGGGCCATCTACAGATACAATGTTTTTCCTTTTCATATGTACCTGTGACAAATCTTAGTTTAAAAATGAGGTACCATAAGAAAATAACTGGAATAACTGATGGTAAAATAGAACAATTGTAACACTACCCTCTACTAAAATTGCCAGCATAGCTACTGGTGCATCTCGAAAGTTCTCTTAAATAAAGTACGGCTTATGTTATTGTAAGCATTGTGACGCAGCGAGAGAGCACGGCTACCACAGGAGAGGCAGGCTACAGCAATGATCCTTGCATCCTTGTCCTGGGCACGATGGGGCAAGAACAAGATTCCACATTTCTCTGAATTGTAAGCAGTTCAGATGTAGGAACTGTTCATTTCTGGAATTCTCTGTTCAATACTTTTGGACCATGGTTGACTATAGGTAGTAGAAACCATAAAAGCAGGACTGAGGTTGAAGGGGCCCTACTATGTTTGGTCGGGATGATGGCAAACAAATGAATTCTATTAGCTGAATTACAGCTCAGGAATGCTCTTAATTTAATAATGTGGTTAGAAAGAAGGAAGGAAGGAAGCCAAGAAGTGGGGGGAGGAGGAATGGGGAGGGTAACGCGAGAGCAAGCATGAAGAAACTGTGAGGACACACGTGTGAGAAAGTGTCCTTACACACTGATGCTTTGGACATGGACTAAGAAAGTTAATTAAAGAAGAAAAAAATTAGCCTCCTTGGGAGGAGACACACGAATGAGGCCTAAAGGAGGCAGGAAGGCTGTGTGTGACCTGGGCGAAGAGTGTCTGTTGTGAGAAAGGCATGGGGGTGTGTTCCAAGAGTGTGAAAATCAAGGCGCCTAGGTGGAGCAGTGGCTGAGAACAAGGGTGATGGGGTTGGGTGGTCATGAAGGCAGCTGACTGGGGAGGGCTTCTGGGGGTGGGGCAAGACTTAGTTGATCTTCCAGCGAGGCATGGGTCTTTGAAGGCACAAGGCAAAGAAGTTGTTGAATTTTGGTTTTGTTTTGAGGAGATCTTGGTGGCTACCGTTTTGAAAGCAACCCAAGGGAAGTGAGAGTTGGGAAACAAGTTGAACATTCCTCTGATCATCTGGGAGGAGCATACTGGCATTTTGTATAAAGTATCAACAGTTAAGGTCTCAGGGAATAACAGGTTTAGGATAGATTTTGGAGCAGAGGTCTGTCCTTTCTTACAAAGGGAAAGTCTCAGTGAAGAGGTCCATTTTCACTTAAACCACTTTGAACGTCCCACCCCCACCCCAGCCCAGACATGTCCAGAGGATTTCCTTAGTGATTCTAAATCTAAACATCTTGAGAATAAGGATGGTGGACCACAGAACTCAGGTCGTTACTGTTGTGTAGCATCTGTCAGTGGGAAGCAGTGGCCGTGGCTGTTAACTGGGGTAGTAAAGCAAAGGGAGGGAAAGACACATCCATCTCAGTGTTAAGCCCATGTCAATGCCATTTAGAAATACATCACACTCACAGAGGCAGGAGATTGATGCTTCAAGACCAAGAGTTTGAGAGGAAATTCAATGATTTGAGAACTGATCCAAATCATTTCGACTCTCCAGACTCCATTCTTCCTACCAGGTGGGACTGTAAAAGGGGATGGGGCCAGAATTCTGTGAATTCTGAATTGTGAAGGATGCTTTGCATAATATCCAGGGCTTCTGCAACTCTTTCTGCCCTTCCTTGGATCTTTTTTTTAGTTTTCCCACGATCCCTACATGGTCCTTCTAGCATCCTAGTTTGGGACTAACTTTTCCCCAGAGTGTACTGTCGACAGTTCCCCATGCCATGAAGAAGGAGATGGGGAAAGGGGAGGGGGTGTCAGCAGATGTTTGCCCTGTTGCTTCCTGATTGGGAAAGGCAATTTTTCTTAATTTAAAAATTATTTGTTCGAATAAATAATCCAATAAAAAATAGGGTAAAGACCTAAACAGAGAATTCTCAACAGATAAATCTAAAATGCCTGAAAGACACTTAAGGAAATACTCAACAGACTTAGCCATTTGAGAAATGCAAATCAAAACAACGCTGAGATTCCATCTTACACCTGTTAGAATGACCAAGATCAAAAACACCAATGACAACTTTTGCTAGAGAGGATGTGGGGTAAAGGGAACAGTCCTCCATTGCTGGTGGGAGTGCAAATTGATACAGCAGCTTTGGGTATCAGTATGGTGATTTCTCAGAAAATTAGGAAACAACCTACCTCAAGACCCAGCAATACCACTTTTGGGTATATACCCAAAGGATGCTCAATCATGCCACAAGGACATGTGCTCAACTATATTCATAGCAACATTATTTGTCATAGCCAGAACCTGGAAACAACCTAAATGCCCCTTGACCGAAGAATGGATAAGGAAAATGTGGTACATTTACACAATGGAGTGCTACACAGCAGAAAAAAATAATGACGTCTTGAAATTTGCAGGCAAACAGATGGATCTAGAAAACATCATATTGAATGAGGTAACCTAGACCCAGAAAGATAAATATAATATGTACTCACTCATAAATGACTTTTAGACATAAAGCAAATAAAGCCAGCCTGCAATTCACAATCCTAGAGAACCTAGACAACAATGAGGACCCTAAGAGAGACTTACATAGATCTAATCTACATGGGAAGTAGAAAAAGACAAGATCTCCTGAGTAAATTAGGAGCATGGGGACCTTGGGAGAGGGTTAGAGGTGAGGGGGGAAAAAGACGGGAACAGATAAAAAATATTGCTCAATAAAAATAAAAAATTCTTTGTTCCATTTATTTTAGATTATAATATAATTATATCATGTATCCTCTCCTTCCATCCCTCCTTGCCCTGTTTAGATTCACAGCCTCTTTTTTATTAATTGTTGTTACATACATGTATGTATCTGAATATACATATATATTCCTAAACATGTAAATACAACATTCTCAGTCTGTGCATTCTTACTGGTATTTGTGTTTTCAGAGCTGGGAATTTGGTATAGATTAACCAATCAGTGGATTCTTTCCTGGGCAAGACTCTCTCCCACTCTCTGCATCCTTAATTGCCTGAAGTCCCTTTCATAAGGCTGAAACTTCCTGGGCTTTGCCCCATTCATACTGTTATGTCTATGGTTGTTTTCTTTGTTCTGTTCATGCATCTGCCAAGGCGATCCTGAGAAGATTTCACCCTCACTCTTCTGAATACTTCAGTTATGGAAGTCTTGTCGCATAGCGCTGTGGTGACGTATTTGTACGGTGCTCTTGCCCACTAGCCTGCAAACATTCACAGGCAGTGGATAAGCTTTGCAAACTGATAATCCAAGTTCAGGATATAACTGCTAAATAAACGTGTCGGGGAACTCTACACGTGGCCAGGGCTCAGTGAGTGGACATCATTGTTGAGACATGTTAGCACAGGCCGGAAGGATTCCAGCTTGACGACACTGCTCTGTGGTTATTAGCCACAGGGAAGCCTACAAGCCTATCCAGGGACTTGATGATGGCTGGTCTAGGGAAGAGGGAAAATAAGAACGCATGTTTCAGCGTCATTGCCCCTATTCTAGATGGCTCCCAGAATCATGTGTGTGTGCACACTCATGCACCTAGGTGTGCGTGTGCACAAGTGTGTGTGTTAATGGAGGCCATAGGCAACTTCAGAGGCCCTCCCTTAGGTGCTGTTCATTTGAACAGAGTGTCTCACTGACTTGGAGCTTGTCAGTTAGGCAAGCAGGCCAGTAAGCTCCAAGGGTCCTCCTGTCTTTACCCCTTCCTGTGTCTTCTGGGGGATTGAACTCCCATGGTCTCAAGGCAAGCACTTGCCCAACTGAGCCATCCCCTCAGCCCTAAGATTCTGTATCTATATGATCTTTCTTGAGCCCCACATAACCTTGTCAGGTAGGCATTGTTCCTCTAATTTTGAAGAGCAGGAAACAAAACCAGAAAAGCAATTCTTAACTTGTTCAGAAGACCGGAGGAGGGAGTGGCAGGGGTAGAAGCTGAAGTTGAACTCAGGCTCCAGGTTTGCTGGGCCTACGCTCTCTGCTCTGTTCCTTCTGGAGGTTGTGGCCAGCAGAGGTCAGGGTAGTCAGAGAGACAGGGCTCCAGGCAGGGAGGGTGTGGGAGATGAGCGGGAGATGGGGCAGCAGAGGAGAGTGAGCAGTTCCTCTGGCAAGGGCAGATGAAGCATCGTGTTCACACACAGTCTCTGTCTACTCCTTCTAACTACGAAAGTCCCCAAGGGTTACAAGGTTATCACAGCCTTTCCATGGAATGCTTCTCTAGTTGGCCACAAAGCTGAGGCTGTACGGAAGGGAATGTTAGGACTCCTGCCAAATGCAACAGTTCGGGGAAGTTAGAGGGACGAGGTGGACTGTGAGCGTGAGCAGTAGGGACTGAGAATGAGTAACTACTAGGGATGAGCTCCGCTATCAGAGGAAAAGGAAATGATTCAAAGACAGCTCAACACACTATCTAATCCAGACTGCACACAGGTGAAGAAGTCAGTTAACTTAACGCTGACAGGGGGGACTGAGGACCCAAAGGACTGCTTTATCCAGTACCAATTTTCATGAAATCCGTGAGTTGCAACAGCACATCTCTGGAGGCAGCACATGTGAGGGAGGGTGGGAATGTGGGAGAAGGGAGTAGAAGGGCCTAAAGAGAAGAAATACAGGCACAGTGGCACACGCTGAGGTAACAAGCCGGAGATGCAGGAGCAGGTAGAAAGCAGTGTGAACCATCGGCTGTGCAACAGGACGCAGGAGGCAGTGTGCAGACAGTACTGTGGGACTGTGCTAACTAGAGAGTAGAGTGAGAACTCTGCAGAGCAATGGCAAGCTCCTTAGCTGGATGGGTTGATGGCTTAGCCATGCTGCTGCAGCCCAACACCTCCGTGCTTCTGCCTCCTCCTAGTCCTTGGCACTGCCTCAGCACAGTACCTTAGACTGAGGAGTTTAGAGTGTACTGCTCATTGTCCTGGGTGTTGGGAAGCCCATGGCCAAGGCACTAGCAGATCTGATGCTTGGTGAGGGTTCCCTCTCTCCTTCGAAGATGGAGCCTTCATGCTGCATCTTCACAAGGTAGAGGGGGGTGAATCATTTTCTTTGGGAGGCCTTTACAAGGGTACCAATCACCAGGCCAGAGATTGGGTGGCCTCACCATATGTGCTTAAGGTGGTTTTATTTTTCCTTACTCATTTTCTGAGGGAGCACTAACATTCAGGCAGCATCCCTCCATGATGTGGAGTCCTCTGGGTCAAAGGTCACTGACAGGGGGACTCTGATGTTCCCTGGTGGGTTCTGTTTCTCAGAACACCCCCCTTGAGGATGAGCTGCCTTCACGGGCCAGCCTTAGTTTGTGAGCGATATGTGAGCAAATCTAGCACCCCCCAGAATAGGATTGTCACTCAACACTCCCCAGAGTCTATTGGATCTTTGGGGAAAATGAAGGGCAGGGGTTTGGCTGCTGATTACTGCAATGGAACAACCTCCCTAATAGAAGTGTCTTAAACAATAAATTATTTTTCCTATCATATTGGGGAATACCTCCTGATCAGTAGATTTCTATTATGGACCTTGGAGGCCTGGCCACAAAGTGATTATTCTCATTAATTTGGATGCAGGAAAGCACATTGCCTTTTACTGATGTTCTCTGGTTTGTCTCACTAGCTGATTCTCATTTACCTGTGGCTTTGTCCACCACAGCTCTCCACTCCCCCTGCTGCACAGCTTTTTTTTTAAAAGAAAAATTTACATAGTCTCTCTGTCTCTATCTTTGTCTGGTTCTCTCTCTCTCTCTCTCTCTCTCTCTCTCTCTCTCTCTCTCTCTCTCTCTCTCGTTTGCACATAAGGGTATCCTTACCTGTGTGAGCTCATGTGGGTAGGTCAGAAGTTGACTTGGGGTATCTTTATTGCTCTTCAACCAACCTTCCTTCCTTCCTTCCTTCCTTCCTTCCTTCCTTCCTTCCTTCCTTCCTTCTTCACTATTTTTGAGTCTATCACTGAATCTGGTGTTCACTGATTGGCTAGAGTGGTGGCCAGTGAACTCAACATGTCTCTGTTTCCCCACTCCCTGGTGCTGGGGTTACAGACATGGATCATCACATCAGCTTTTATATGGGTTCTGGGAATCTAACTCAGATCCTCACTGGGTACAATAGGCACTTCCCTCCTTAGCCACCTCCCTAGCTATGCTGCTTATAAAAGTGTTGGTTGCAACCCTACACAGGCTCAGGTACTGAACTTGGGGGTGGGTCATGAAAAATTTGTGAACAACACTGCAGCTTTGGTTCTGAACTCATGTGCACTTTGTACTGTGCACACCATCACAATGAGAGCCTCTAGTGGACCCTGGCTGGAGCCCCTCAGCTCAGAGTCACATCTAGTCATGTGATGAATTACTGTGTCTTTGCTGCATTTGCAAATGTTTTTTGCTTTTAGAAGCAGAACGACATAATTACAGAAAACAGACATTCAATAATTTCCTGCTATCATTCTTCAGCATGTAGATATCAGATTGGTAATCTTTGGGTCATGTTGTTTTAGAATGTTTGACTTTAAAAAAATCACTGGTAAAGTTACTGAAGACTTTCATAAAAAAAAAATTAAATGAGTTTGACTCAGATTAGGAGAGAATTTTGGGCCACATCTGAAGTGGTTCCTAACATGCTTCTGCCATGCTTTACTATAAATTGTGTGACAGTCAACTCTGGAAAATGTTGGGTATGCTTTCCATCATGAAATATCAAACATTCAGCTGAGATTTAATGATTTATTTAAAAATAAGCGAGCACATCCATCTTGTCATTAGGCAAGCTCTCTTTCAACTTTAATGGTAAAATTATATACATATCATGGAATTGTTTTCACACAAATTATGTCTTACTGTAGGTAAATACTTGATTTATGTACTTACACAAACACTTGGTGTTTCATAAACAGTTCGCAGGCACTCATTGCAGATGTCACTGTCCCCATAGCTGCTTGCTGTCAACCATGACAGCCTCACTAGATTTTCCTGTGTTTCTGCTGATAGCAAGCCTTTGGTCTCTTTCCAGCTGTTCATAAAAAAGCTCCAAAGGCAGCAGAGAGCTTCGGTGCTCTGAGTATTGGAGAGAAAAGAATTGCCTGTAACAGCTACTCCTTCAGCAGAATTATTCGAGGATTCGTGTGCCAGGATGGTGACTTCACACACTGTGATGGTTTCTACTCCATCTCAGGGAGAAGCTTCATCCTGAAGCTTTCGGGTCTTGACATCCTGTTCACGGCAAATGCTGGATCATACACAAATGCTTCCTAGTTTTTCATCTCACTAACAAGCCTTCATGGTTGGATGGCAAGTCTGTGGTCTCAGGGAAAGTACGGGATGGCACGAGCATCATCAGAACTCTGACTTCCTTTGAGCCCAGGAACAACAAGACCAGCGTGGTGTTGGCGTTGCCAGCTGTGGATAGCTTGGATACCTATGACTTTCAGGCACCTCCGCCACCAGTCTCTCCCTTCTGTCACCTAGGAGGGGGCCTCCCACTCCATCTGTTCTCAATTCCACTCCAAGTCTAGCTGGATGACTGAGTACATGACTATTAATAAAAATCTAAATTAGAGTGGTTAGAAGTCCCCACCCCTAGGAACAAAGGGGCCATGAGCGGAAACACTGAGGAACCTCATCTTGCTGTAGGGTCTGTACGCTCACCTGTCACTTTAATATTCTTTGAATGGGATGAGCTTTAAATGCAATGGGCGAGGAAAGGCCTTTGGGCCAGCACATGGCTGCAGTGGAAGATAAGTGGCCCTTTCCTTCTCTGAAAAGAAAGTGGTGTTTCAGCTTCAGGCTTGAAGGTTTAAAGAACTAAAACCACTAGGTCTTGGGGCCTTCGGGTGGTTTTTGTTTATACTGTGCCCAGGCCCCTTCCAGCTGCTGCTCTAACAGCCCAGAGACCCCCTTTAGCTGGGGAAGAAAGGACTTTGTAAACCGCCTTCTGTAAGCTCTTCAGGGGGAATTGCTTCATGCAAATATCTCTGTCTCAGAAAGCTGTCCGTCCTGAGAAGTCAGCATGCGGAGTGGGTGTTTTTACTTTTGCTTTTCTGTTTCCAAATGTGAAACAGTCAAGATGTCAGGAGACCAATCACAAACTTGCTGCATGACTTCAAGCCATCAGCACGCCCCTCACCCACCTCCAGGAGAAGCAAGTGTCCTCATGTGGGAAAGCAGGGAGTGGGCTGTTGTGGGGAAATGTGTTTCCTGGTGAGCGTGGCTGATTTTAGTGACACCAAGCCTGATGTTTAGAAACTGGCTGTTTCCTATAAGCATGGGTTTGGAGGTCTATGCTGGGATTTTACTGGTAGCAGTCTTGGTTAGTCAAAGTATATGACCTGAAGGGCTGCTCCTGGCTGTGTTCCTTGCCGCCTTCAGGAATGTGACCTGCTCACTGTTGATTCCTCTCATGGCCTCTGTGTGTTCTCCTCGACAGGGCAGTGACGAGGTGGCAGCGATACGGCCACATGCTGTGAAGACGAAAGGCATCGTGTTCATAAAGTGCTGGCTGCACTGCGCAGTACATTGTCTCCCTTCTCTTCCCTTCATGGGGTCACCTGGGCGACCTTACCCTGGACACCACTGATGGTCCTTTTATGACCTCTTTGTATGAGGTCAGAGAATAATTACCCGCACCCAGTGTTTCCAAAAGAATGTCCAATGGGGCATGAAAACATCCTCCCAGCTTAGCCTCCAGAGGGCTGTCTCTCAGCCTACAGCATCCTCTTTCTCTATCCAGTTTCTCTTTGAGATATGGCTGTTTCCACTCTCTACTTTTCCATATTCTCTTCTGTGAAACCTGTAAGTGAGAAGAAATCACCTCTAATAGAATTGACTTCTGCCCCATCCTAGGTTAGATTTTCTGTACTTAAAACGGGGTTTCTCAGTCTTACTATTATTGACTTTCATGTATGTGTGCACACTTGTGTGCATAGGTACAAGTGTGTGTGTTTACAGCTACATGTGCATAGAAGCTAAGGGCCAACCTCGGTGTTGTTCCTCAGGACCCAGTTGCTTCTTTGAGACAGGGTCTCTCACTTTTATCTGGCACTTGAGAGTTCAGTTCTGCCGGCTGGCCACCAAGTCCCAGGGATCATCCTGTCTCTGTCTCCCCAGAGCTGAGAATTCAAAGGCACATTGCTCTACTTGGTGTTTTTCTTATGTGGGTTCTGGGGATCCAACTCGGTCTCTCAGGCTTATGTGACAAGGAGCTTCCGTCTACTTTTCAGACTGGGCAGCTCTCTGTTGTCCCATGTGTAGAGACTACCCAGCAGTGTCCCTGGCGTCTTCCTCTTGGACACCAGTAACATTCCTTTCTCAAGCTGTGGCAACTAGAAGTGCCTCCAGATGTTGCCACCAATGCCCTGAGAACATCACTGATTTGGACGAGAAACATGTCTTAGAAGCACAAAGCACCATAATGCTGACAGCCTTTACCCAGCACTTCATGCCACCACTGGGTAAGCGTCTCCCATGTGCTTATCTTAGTCAGGCCTCGTGGTGTCCTTCTGAAGTGGGCATGATAGCCTCCATTTTGCAGATGAGGGCAATAGTCTGGTTGCTTCACTCCTTTGAATGTAATGGGGTAATCTTGCAGAGCAAGGCAACAGGGCTTAGTTATTAAAAAGCATTGGATCTGAGGTCTGGCGGAGTTGATTCAGAGACCCATGAGCGCATCTCTGTCCCTCCAATCATGATACTGGGGAAGATACAGGTTGCAGGAGGATGGGCTGGGAGCAGACTCACCCTGGCAACACGGCTCCCATTCATCCTCTGCAGGCCTGGATGCGGTGTCATAGGGTGGACAGAGCATCACCTCATCCTTGGTCTCACGCTCTCTTGGACTTCTAGACCTTTCTTCTTAGATACAGTCCAGTATGAACATCAGTTGACCGGGAAACTTTAACATATGTGGGATGGGAAGAGCCACATTGACCCCTCTGTAGTTCCTCTTATGTCTCCTTTCTTAGGGGTCACCACAGTGGTCCTGGCATAATTCTAGTGTCATTCTTAGCTTCTCCAAGCTTCTCACTTTCTATAATTAAGCAGTTACCAGGAACTGGTCCTCCCAACTTGCCAAGCATCTTTGATCCCTATTGCTTTTCCTCTAGGCAGGACTGCCTCACCTCTCCTTTCTCCACTGACTTTGACATCCACCATCCCATCCATCTAGAAAGATCCTCCTTGCCTGCTTCTGACCTAGCCTTGACTTTCTATTCTTAAGATAAAACTCAGCTTCCTAAGTAGCATACAAAGCTCTCTTCATTCATCTTTTTCTTCACCCTCACATGTCTCTTCTTTTTCTCTGTGTTATCTCCATGTAACGACTCGACTTCTCTGAAGGTACCATGCTCACGATTCTCTTTAGTCATCTGAATTTGCCTTTGCCTTATCCAGAATGCCTCTCTGCAACACTGAGTTTGGCTTTGTTTATTAGTACTTTCTCTTTGGGGACACCCTCTGATGTCAGGCTTGTGTGTAGCATCCCACTAGGGTTACCCCACATGCTGCTCTGAACTCACTTATCTGTTGTTATGTCTGCCTCTCTCACCATACAACATGCTTTAAAAGCATTTAATATTCCTTTGAAAAATATATAATCCCAAGTCATGGAGCCGGCTGGGTAGGTAAAGGTGCTTGCCTCCAAGTCTGAAGACCTGAGTTTCATCCTAGGTGCCCACGTGGTGAGATTAGAGAACAAACTCGTTGTCTTCTGGCCTCCTTCGTGTCCCCATAATGTACACAAAGCAAATAAGAAATGAAAAAATAAATAGGTAATCCCTCATACTCGGCACTGACATTGTTACAATAAATGTTTGCAGCACACATGAAGGGCAGCTGGTATTGTATGATTTCAAAGGTACTGTAGGAAGGATGGGGAAAACAGGCAGCAACCTGTTTCCAAGCTTGTCAGGATATGGCAAAAGAGTGATCAAAGTGAAGCCTGGGAGGCTCAGGGGTCTCTCTCCCACCTGGAAATCTTCAGCGACTTAACTGGAAGTGATCCTGTTCAGTGGAAATGTGACCTTTGATACGAAGATAGATAAGAAGCTGACAGGGAGACAGTGTTCTCCCTCTGTGGCCTAAATGTCAGCTGGGAGGGTCAAAGCACCAGGGGCTACATGACCTGAGTCATGCTCGGGTTAGACGTTAGCCTGGCAGATTTGTCTGATGAAATAACTTGGAGAGCAGGTGTTTGAATGATGTAGTGCAGAACTTCACAGTGCCCACAGCATGGCATCTGGTGTCAGAACTTCACAGTGTCCACAGCATGGCATCCGGTGTCAGACAATTCCCTGTGTGAGCTGTACTATGCATGGGAGCATCTTTGGCTTCAACCTGTTAGATGCCAATAGTATCCTCTCTGCTCTAACAGTAACAGCCACATGTGTGTGCAGACACACTGAGTTGTCCTGAGCGCCTCTGCCTTAGAAGTGTTAGAAGTGGAGCCGTCTGATGGAGCTGGAGGAACTCATCTTACTGGGGAAGAGCTGGGCTGTCATTCACTGAAGGCTTTTTTTTTTAATGAGATCTATTTGAATTTGACTTTCATAAAAATAGCTTCTACACTCTCTCCTGCTCCCCCTGTCCCCCATGGATTACAGCTTACTTTCTTTAAGCAAAAGAACAATGCAAGTCTAGCAGTTTGTGGGCTCTTCCAGGTTAAGCTTTGGTCTTAGGAGTGATTGGAGGATAGGAAAGCCCAGACCTTGGATCAGAGACTAGTTATCTAGCAATCACAGTTGGGTGATAAACTGAGGCCCCCATTGCTTGGCTTCTCTCTAGAGACTGACCTCACTGTCTCCCATGAGCTTAAGAGGTTCTTAGAAGGAGTCTGCCTCATTCAATCTCTTGTTAGCTGTACTCTTTCTCAGCAGCTAAGACTGTTAGACCTGGAAAATGATTCTAGACCTTTGTTACATTGGGGAAATCGAGGCTTAGCAAAGTGAAGAGCTGTATCTAAGGCCATATTGTCTATGGGTCCTTGGCGACTTGTTTCTGGCATTCTTTCTCCCACTAGCGCTGTCCGCCCCACATCTACCAAAGCTTTGGCTGAACGCTGTTGTAGACTTCTGCTAGTATTTCCTCTGATTTCACTGAAGACTTCTGTCACACATCCTGCCTCTTGCTTTCTATCTGCTGATAGGGCATTTGCACACAAGCAGGACGTTGGCACATCAGCAAACAGTGTAGTTCCCACCCCTACAGCTCAGGGAGCTTTGTGGAAGAAGGGGAAGGAGGCTGCAAGAGCCCGAGGAGCAGGGGGTTTGCTGTGAGACCGTGTCTCCTAGAGATGTCAGAAGCTATGCCCAGAAAGTCTCACCCGAACACGAGCCAAACAAGGAGGACAACGATGAGCATGGCAGCACAGAAGGTGAGTGCTCACCATACACAAGCTCACAGTCGCTAGGGAATGCTGAAAGCAGGAGAAACAGTCTTTCCCGAGGAAGAGCACACCAGCTGATTATTCGCTGCTAAATAGGCAGCCCTGGAAACATTGTACAGACTGAGTAGGTTGCATCTGTGCATCGTTACATATACAAATATGTGTGTAACAGCAGTTAATGAAAGAGAGGCCATGAATTTGAAAGACAGTGAGTGGGGGTTTATGAGAGGATTTGGGTGGAAGGAGCAAATAATGTAATTATATTATACTCTCAAAAATAAAAGAAGTGAAAAGAAGAAACGTTATATAAAATCGTTTCTTTTTTTCACCTTTCAAATGATATGATGGCTACTGACTGAGATTGAACTCAATGCAATAAAACTATTGGGAAGAACCTGAGCGACAGAGCTAGGCCTAAGTAGAGCTGCGAAGAAGCTGGACCCTTTGGGGAAATTCCCCTGTGCCTGATGATAGCAGTCCCCTCTCATGTAGGGCTGGGCACTGGGGTTGTTTCCCATCATGCCATTTAGAGCAGTGAAACTCGGCTTTGGATTCAGGTTCAAAATCTACAGCTCACATCTTCGCCACTGAGATAACTCCATTTTGGAGTGTTCCCTGTGGGCTGACCCTGATAGCTAGTTATCAATCTCACAACTGTGGTAGAAGTGTGTGTATGTGTGGGAGGGATTCACAATTTTCAGTTGAGAACACTGAATTGCAGAGAGTTTAAAACACAAGAGGGCAATAAGGAATAGAGCTGGAAGTCAAAGAGTAAGGGGGAGCCCAAGTCATCTGACTCCAGATTGGACATACCTAAATTGAGATTTTTATTAAATATTTAGGTAATACCTAACATCTATAAACTTCAATTTCTTAGTCTGTTGAGTTGATGATACCTCCTTGAAAGAACCCCATGGGGATTAATGATAATAATTCTTTAGAAATATTTTTAAAAATTTAATTTTATGTATATGGGCATTTTACCACACGAATATCTGGTGCCCATGGTGAACAGAAGAGGACATTGAATTCTCTGGAACTCTTGTGACAGAAGGTTGTAAGACACCATGTGGGTGCTGGGATTTGAATGCTGGTCCTCTGGAAGAGTAGCCATTTTTCTTAATCACTGAATTATCTCTCCAGCCCTAAATCTAATTCTTGGGCAGTATTTGGCACCTCTGAGTATCTAGTCCATACTGTCTTCCTTTCTTCAACCATGACTTCTTAATGTTGGTATAGGCAAACTAATAAGTGAACATGTAAGTATGATTACATTTAAAATTAGCATATGAAGAAGCAATGCCAGGTTTCTTTCCATTCCACAGAGGATCTGGAGGCAGAGAGAGAGTCAGTGACTGCTGAAGTTCAAACATCAAACAGTTGGCTGGGCCAGAATTTGCTTTCATCATGGTTGACTCCAAGCTGGTCCACTGGTCCCCAGGCTGTATGTTGTCCTTTACACACTGAAAGCCTCACTGAGCTTTAGAATTGTTCAGCTTCTTAAGGTCATTCTCTGGGCATGACTTGCACCTTTACAAACATGCTGATTGCTTGCCTGACTTATACCTCTTCTTGTTTTAGAGGCTAGTTCTTTGAGGGCCATTTGACTTTTATTAATTCTTGAGGACTCTAAAGTCAATTCTTGTTTATCCCTGCTGAATTTCTAATTTAGACTTGCATCCATCCCTTCATGTCATGCTCCAGTGGGACCCTAGGATTTCAGACTAGTCTTCAGTGGGAGTGGGTTGAAATCTTATTAAAGCTCTTCCTGGTGTGTCCGCCAAACACCCAGCCAGCCTCATTTTCCCTATGCCCACTCCTCCGTGAGTCCCTAAAGACTTATAACTTCCTCAACTCTCAGATTCCTCTCTTTAACCCTTCAGGCTCCTGTTCGGCATTTTTAGATCTGTCTTTGCCTGATCCAAGCATTTCTTCTCTCCAAGGCCATGTCCACACATATGGGAACCATGTGGTGTAAACAGTCATATTCTACAGGTGAAAACTCTAGAACTTGAAAGCCAATTCTCTTTGTCTCTGTATCAGCCCAACATGGTGCCCCAAACTGGTTTGGCTGGTTGCTTAAGGAAAAATCAGGAAACTCAGTGTCACATCAAAGCAGGTGCTTTGGTGACCCTGACTGATATCCTCCCAGTATTTACAAACTTGTGATCTTGGGCAAATCATAGCGAACCCTTCTGAATCTCAATTATTGGCGAACTGTGGAAAGCAATGTGGTATTTCAAAGCTGGCGGTGGGTCCATCCACAAAAGCACCGTGCTAGCCAGTGAGGTCTAAGCAGAGGCCGGCCACATGCAACTGCTTTTCTTTATCAACATGTCATTCCTCCTGCAACTGTTGGGCATGTCCAGCTCGCCTGTGATCCAGTGTGATCTCCTGCCACTTGAGCTCTGGGAAAACAGAGGCTTCAGAACAGACTCAAAGATGAATTCCCAGAACACTCATCATAGACGCGCCTGGGAAGTTGCTATTCTGTGAGTGAATGGAGAGAACAACTTTGGGAGGAAGAAGACATTTTGGGGCTTCAAGGAGAAATATGTGACAGTTAGCTTGTGAGGGCAGAGATTGTTTTTCTCAGTCTCAGTGGAGTCTCTGTCATCACTTGACTCAGCAACAGGAGAGCAACACACTTACTAAAAAATGAATATGAACTCCAGAAATGGCTAACGTAGCAGAAAACACAACTCTCACTTGAGCTGACACCTACCCAGTCATAAAAAAAAGAAACTAAGGCTCTGGAAGGGAAAGAAATGTCTAGTTTCACAGTGGCCAATAATAGTGTTTTAGTTTCCTTTTCGTATAAGTTAATCCATAACCTGGCACCTATACAGTAGTTGGCTAAGACTGACTCAGTGTGGCATATCAGAGCTGAATTCAGCTTGATCTCTTGCTGTCTCGTGACTTTCAGGGCTGAGCAAATCAGAGTATGAAAGAGGAAGAAGGTTCAAGGTCAGTAAGCAAACATAGTAATTGTGTTAGTCAGAGTTTTTACATTGTTGTGACAAGAAAACTGACAGCAACTTAAGAAGAAATGTATTTTGGCTTATGGGAAAGTGCAACACATCTGGGCAGACTAGAAATCAGAGAACGGAATGGTGCACATCTGGATTTATTATTTTTTAATTTTATTTAGTTGCATAGCCCAGCTAATGGCTGGTGCTGTCTCTGTTCAGGATGGGGATTCAAGCACCCTCACAGATGCACTCAAATCCAGTTAGGTTGACAGGGAGGCCATCCATCATAACTATCCTCTCTGCATTATTGCTTCATCTGCAAAATTACACGAGTGGGGTGACCAGCTATAAAGAGGGCCGAAGACCAAAAAGGCTATGACAATACTTTCATTAATCTTTTGGAGATATTTGTTTTAGGATAATAGTGGACTTTCAACTGTTAAGACCCTATTGCTGAAGATATCTAAAGCATAGAACACCTAGTTGGTACTCAGCAGGAAAGTCTGTTCCTTCTGACTGGTAGTGTTCATAGTGCTTGAAGGCACTCATCAGTCTCACCCAGCTGGGAATCCTGCAAGCCACAGTAATGACACTCCTAGTAAAATATGCTCACTGGTACAATAGTGGCATGGATATCATGGGAGTAGCTAACTACTTAAAATGAATTTAAGGCCTGCTTCGTGAGATGGAGCACATTAAAAGCACTGAACTATAAACTTTTCATCAAGGCAAAGTCAGTCATTGTTGGGTGACTGATGACTGATGGGCTACAGATGTGTGCAGTGGCCATGTGGAGGCATCTGCATGGAGAGTAGTGATGTGTGCTACTGGGAGTGGAGAGTAATGCCAGTGCCGTGCGCAGAAGCGAGGGGAGAGTGCGTAGTCAGTACTGTTATTCTGGATGAGCATCTTGGAAAGATTGCAAGTTGAAAACTGGGCCAAAATTATTCACAAAGTCTGGGAAATAAATGAAAAATGATAAAGAGTATTGGGGCTGAATGCTTGTGAGAACCAGCTTTTTTTAAAAAGAGAGTTTCTAGGAACTAGTTAACCCCTGACTTCTTAGAGTTCTATGATACTGGATAAGATGTTCCTGTAAGAACCAGACAATGCTTCTGTCTCTCTGGGAAACAAAAATGGCTATAACACCATTTTCTATGCGTAGAATTAATTCATTGGCATAGAGGGATAATTTGTTTTTCCCTTACCAATTCCGTGCTTTCCCCCTTTCTTTCTCTTAAAAAGACTTCTAATACCATGCTAAATAAAAATGGTGATAAAGGATATTTTTGTTTTGTTTTGAATCTTAGATTAGTAGATTAGACATCACTATGATGTTGGTTATGGGTTTGTTAGGTGGAATCTTGTTCACAATATAGCTACAAAATAAAATATATAGGAATAAATTTAACCAAGGAAGTGAAATATTTCTATAATGAGAATTGCAAAACTCATATTAAAGAAACTAAAGAAGAACACACAGAGACACAGAAATATAGAAACCTTTCATATTCATGTATCAGAAGAACCAACATTATTAATATATCATATGCCTAAAGAAGCTTTGATACAATTGGCATCAAATTGCTGCCATTTTTCATGTTTTTTTTAAACAACTCTAAAATTTCTGTGGAAGCATGAAAGTCTCTGGTTCGCCATAGCAACCTAAGATAAAAAGAACAAAATTAGAGGCATCAAATTGTCCAACATTAAATACACTGAAAATCTATAGTAATTGAATGCTATGGAGTTGTCATAAAAGATAGAAGCACGAATTAATAGAACAGAATAGATTTCCCAGAAACAATCCCACATATTTTTAGTTAACTAATTTCCTGCAAAACACAAAAAGAACATTGAATAAAGACAATATCTCAATAAACAGTTTGTGTATTCATGGAAACTAGATATTTACATGTTGGGTATCGAAATCTGACCTTTATTTTTTATTCAATAGAAAAATAAATAACAACAACAAAAAGTGATCAAGATTGGTCCAAGAGCAGTGTGCTTATAGCTAATTGATCACCCCTCCTCCCAAGGCTCAGGGATCATTGTGAAAGGGGGCAGAAAGAGTAGTAGGTGACTCTAAGGAACCTGTGTCTCCCAGACACAGCAGGAACTCACAGGCACTGTGACTGGATTGTACAGTCAGGGGTTAACTAGTTCCTAGTGCCTGTAGAAACTCACAGAAGTCATGACATCATGTATACGGCCTTTGAGAGCTCAAGACAGCAATCCCAGCATGTAACGAGGAGGTGGGCACAAAGTCTGCTCCTAGTAGAGGTGCTATGAGCAATTCATAGCTGCTGGGAGAGGTTCAGACAGTCTTATTTAAGAGTGGGGTCCCTGTAGGGGATCACGCTTCAGTGGAAGGCCACGTATCTAAGACTACGTAGGCAGCACAAAGTGAACTTGATGGTAGGGAAAAAAGGACCCAAAAGTTGGGGGAGCAGGGAAGGGTGTGTGTGGTCCTGGGAGGAGTTGAGGAAGGGGATGAATGTGACCAAAACACTTGCATGACTTCTCAAAGAACTAACAAATTTAGACAAAAACAAACCAAAGATTTCAGCGTGAGACTGGAAACTATGAAAGTGTGAAAAGAGGAGGGAACCAGGTCCAGTAAAGTAATAAAGTGTCGCGATGGTGAGACAGCTCAGTGGGTAAATATGCCTGCTGCTGAATTTGAGTTCTGGAACTCTCATGAAGAAGGAGACAATAGGCTCCTGGATTGTACTCTATCCTCCAGATACACTCTGTGGCATGCACAGATGCGTGCACATGTGAGTGCATGCAAACATGAATAAATAAATGCAGTAAAATATTTGAATAAGAATATAAAAGCAAGATATGAAGGAAAAAGTAGCCATATGACAATTGGGATCATATTGTTAAAGTAACCATTTACAGCCAGAGGAATCAAGGGCACCATAATAAAACTTACAGAGCCAACCAACTAACCCGGGCTCACAGGCCCACAGAGACTGAACTGACAATCTGGGAGATTACATGGGGCCGACCTGGGCCCTCTGCACGCATTACAGTTGTTTAGCTTTTTTTTATTTTAATGGAAGTCCCAACAGAGGGAACAGGGGCTGTCTCTGACTCTGTTGTCTGCTTTTGGGACCCATTCCTTCTAGGGTTACCATGTCCAACCTTAATAGGAGAGGGTGTGTCTAGTCTCACTGCAACCTGATATGCCATGGCTGGTTGATATCCATGGGATGCCAGCCTGTGTTTGAAGAGAAACAGAGGAGGAGACTTGGGTGGGGTGGATGGGTGGGGGAGGAAAGAAAGGAGGGGAAACTTTGGTTGAGATGTAAAGACTAAAAATAAACAAACTACAACAACAAAATAAAAAATAAAAGAAAAATAACCATTTATGAGAGTGAAGAAATAATCCCCAGATAAAGAAAAACATGATTAACCTGGCAGTGGATTAATGCTCTAAATATGCAAGGATTCCAAACATAACAATAAAATATACTTAATATAGGACTGAACACTAATCCAAGGAATAATTTCAAGTAGCCAACACATCATAGACCATGTTCAACTTTATTAGCCATTAGAGAGATACAAGTCAAAACCACAATTTGATAATATCTTACTTTAGTTTTGTAAGGCTATCCCCTCCTCTCTCTTTCTCTGTCACATACACGCACACCAAATGCTGGTGAGGATGTAAATTTATACCATTATTAGAGCGAACAGTCTAGAGGTTCTCTGTGAAACTAGAACTAAATCTACCATAGAATGTAGAATGTAGAATGTGCACCCGGGACAGAGAGAAGGACCTGCTCGTTACTGCACTATCTAGAACTGCTAACATTTAGAATACACAGAGTTGCTCATTAATAGGTGAATGGACAAAGAATGTGGTTTATATATACAGCAAAAATTATTCACATATGAAAGATTTCATTATTTGCAGAAAAATGGATGAAACTAAAGGATAAATTCACACAGAGCACAGCAGTCGTTGCTAGAGGCAGGGAGGAGGGGAACCAGGCTGGGGATGGTTAGAGGACAGGCGTCCTAAGACACTTAGACAAAAGAGGTAACTTAGTGTTTTGAAGTTTACAACTGGGGAAGACAAAGAGTACGGTTTGTAGAAATGTATGCTATACTCATGAACTACTAGGAAGCCTCCGAATCCAAAGAAATGATAACTAGGAGCCATTACTCATGCTCAAACTAATCATAATCAGTATCTATTGCACTCACACATTAAATAGCATATATTCCCTATAAATAAAAGCATAATTATTCTAATAAAAGTCTACAAAAATGATATGTAAATGCAATTACCCCAAACTGGCCATTATATACTATGTACATGTTTTAAATTACCACACTGAGTCACATAAATTTGTACAATTAAAAGAAAAATTAAAAATCTTATAAAAGCAAATGCTATTTGAAATGAGACTTAAGGAATGGAGGAGACCTCTTCTCGGAGGAGAAGGAATAACCAGGGGTCAGGTGGCAGTGTTTTTAAAGGACAGGTAGCATTCACACAGGCAGCCTGAGTTCTTGGGCACAATAGTGACTTGGAACATCTTAAGGAGGAGAAGGGGTGAGAGGAGTAGGGTGGTGTTCAGACCTTAAGAGCCAACGGATTAGGCTCAGAAGGACTTTTGTCCCTGTGGGCAGCAATAAGCCATGGAAAATGGTAGGTGAGTGGGACTGGATGACAGATGCATCTCAACACACCACTCCAGCAGCTGTGGGGGTTACTAGCAGGTAAGAGGGGCTGGAGTAGAGCCCCCGGTG